>JABFPB010000589.1:0-35177 GCA_022817645.1 Ceratoteleas bidentatus
ACTACTGATCAAGATTAAAAATACTGTAGTAAATTTCTAAAGATTACGAAAATTTTCATGATGAAAAGGAAACTGGATTAAACTGTACACTTCAAATAGGAGTCGAAGTCTTCTTTTATTTTTTTTATTTAACTCTACTTTTTTGGTAAATTTATAACGCATCCACTTTTCAACCATTTTCCAATATTTACAATTTCCCATGCCTTTTATGATCTAAAATTTTATTTAAAACAAATATCAATTCATAATTCCAAATCATTTCAACTCCAATCTTTTTGACCTTTCCTAATAATTAATCTCTCTCCAAATAATCACCCCCCATAAATCTGCCAATTCGTCAATAATTAATTATTTACACATCATCGGCCAACAAATATTTGCCTGCATTCCGTCTATTTCCAATCATCAAAACGTGAAGCTGTATTTGCCTGGGGAGCGTAAACAACGGGATCGCCGTGACACGAACGTGAACCGCGACGAAAACATTTGGACCGAAAAAATGGTGACCATAATAATAACACGGTGTACACGCATAAAGGTTCAGTTTAAGCACTCGTGAGGTTTGGCGTCGCGCGAAAAAAGTGCGACACGAGCCCGTTTTAGTGCAGGTCCTTGCCACATGAATACACATGATTAAGAACAAAAAAGGGGTCACAAAACTATTCAATGTGGTGGACATTAATACGTACATTCGCGAGAGTGACATTTCCATAATGGCCGTAAGACGGATAATTGAATGTGTATGTAAATTCATATGCGAGTGACGGAGATAGCGTAATATATGCGACGACGTCGCTTACATTAAAAGCTCCATATAATGCATACATACACCAAGAAACACCATTCATTGACCATGCAAACGCGAAAAAAGTCAACTATCCGAACAATCGCCACCTATACGCGGGGCGTTTTATCAGCAACCCATTTCAGGACAGCGTTTCTACATTCGCACACACCGACGGTGTATGTGTGCGTGCGATTTTGGAAAATACTTATATTTGTCATTTTGATGGATCGTCGCTGTCACCGTCTCTCGGCTTTTTCCTTTCCTTTTTCCCGTTTTTGATTACTCAATATTAATGCGAACCTCCGTGTCCACTCTGGTTGACAACTTTTCCGAACCGATTTGCATATCACCTCCAATTGTGCAATATGATTTACAGCTAAATTGTCTCTGCCGATAACCGATTTTTACGTAAGAACGGTATTTGGATCGACAAAAAAAAATTTTCCATCGAAAGAAAAATTGTGTCTTATGAAGGAACGTCAAGTAAAATGACATAAAATGGAGTTTTCGGAAAATTTTTTTTAGAAAACGAAACAATATTGAAGTCCTTTTTTCTATTTTGGCGCCATTAATTTGTTCATTTTTTAATTAATATTGCCAAATATTGTTTAAATAATTGTTTTAAACAATTTTATAAGAAAAATATATAAATTCGTTAAAAATTCGAACGTTTTCGAAAAATCAGTTTTTCGACAATTTTACTTAAGGCCACTTCCCCTCAAAAGGAAGAAAAAATGTTCTTTTCTACATAAAGACAATTGAGATAGATTTTTTTTCTTTCTCGTTTCCCTTTTTCTCGATTAGAACACAAATAAACGCGTCAAAAGTGAGAAAGAAAAATGTCAGCCGGCAATAAAACGCGCACGAAAAATGCGCAACTGTGCTGCGGGAAATGTACGCCGACTGACCGGACTGACCCCGAAATAAATAAATTTATTAACGACGCAAATTGAATATTTGATTAAACGAGCTTATCATTCGTCGTAATTTTACGAGCTGTTTTATCAGCCGCGCAGATACAAAGCATTCGTTACAAGAAGCAATCAAAGTTAACTAATTGAAAATAAAATTGCGGCGACGCGGTTCGACCGATCAAAAACTCGCCGATTAGGATTTAATGCGCCCCTTGATTGAGGGGCCGCGCCATTTTCGCGCGAATTGTTTTGCACGGCGCGTTTTATTCGCGATTTATGTAGCCGAACACCATAAAATAGCGAGTTTTCACCACATTACAGGCCCTTAATTGAAGTCATATGTTCAAATGATTAAAATTAAGAGCACGACGTGGAGCGAGCGAGGAATGCGAGTAATTAATTTGTTGCATTCAGCTATATACGTTTTCATTCTTACGCGTCGCTAAGCGTTTAAACGTTTATTCAAATAAAACCAAAATTTCACTTTTTTGGAAACCCCCTAATATAATAATTTAGAAAAAATACCAAAAAAACCTTTTTTAAGTAAATATAAATTTTTTACAAAATTGACAAAAAACAATTGAATGAATTGTTTCGAAGTAACATTCTATTAAAAAATTTAATAAGAGGCACAAACATATGTGACCCATATTCTACCATTATATATATATATCTATATATATATTCATAAATGTAGCTGTTCACCATATATTTAAATTTATTTCATTTATTTGAATTCAATGATTTTTGTGCAAATTTTTCAAACCAAAAAATGCAATTTTCCAACCAGCGAATCGCACAACAATAATCCAGCGAAATTACAGATTATTCGCGTAAACGTGCGTCGCAATTACAATGCAAAATGGTGAACAACTGCGGCTGTTTGGTTGAATAAAGATCGCGACGTAAGTTTCTGGCACTAAGCCACACGCGAAATCCGATACCGAAACTAGTATAATTATGGAAATTGATGTCTCGAACTTAACGTAATGTAACGTTATTTTGCGTTCGTCGGTTTTGTTGGTCCGCGTTTAAGCGCGCGCAGTCGGACATTTTGTCGTATTACCCGACCCGTGAAATCTATTCGCATGCCTACATGTAACCGTCATGTGCGCAAGTATGCATGAGTATAAAAGCCACATGAACATCATGCAGATGCACAAATGTGTCGCGCGAGATAAGATTGCCGATCAAGTTCGGACGTAATAATTGAACGGCAAACAACAAAGGCAATCACAGGCCGATTCTATAAATAATACATGAATCTAAATTTGCGGATACATTTCAGTCCGGCGGATCATATTAGTCATTTGAATAACTTTCTAGCAGATCTAAGTGCAAATCATGAATTCAAATTGTTTAACTAAATTTTGTTTCATAATTCGGTTCTAATAAATAACTTGAATACTTTTATTAACTTTTGTTATAAACAATTTATTGGTATTAAGTTCGATTTGGTTCATTAACTTCTAATAATCTTATTTGTTATGAATAATTTATTAGCACTTAATACTAATAAATTGTTTATAACAAAAGAAGTTAATGAACCAAATCGAACTGAACTTATTTATGAGTCGCAAATGTCAAATAGAAAGTGATAATGACGATTCAATTTAAACGGGGTTCGAGAAAACGTATAGAAGTTTTTTAAGAAACTGATCTAAATGCATTCAAGACGCTCGAACAAAAAAGTCGTCCTTTAGCGGAGCGCAAAACAGACTGCAATTAGTATTCTTCTTGAATAGCAGCACGACTTTCAATTATAGCTTACCATTCGTTCCTTTATTTTGCTAATGAAAATACTTTCTGTTTATCTCGTTTTTATTTAGCACCTGCATTTTAGCGAGACGTCGCAGAATGAAATTGTAAGAAAAAATGCAATGACGTTTCACGTCGGTTTGGAAATGAAGCGTTACGGTTCTTTTTCTGTTTATTTTCAAAATTACGAACGCATCGTTAAACGCAACGAAAATATGCGTATCGGAATTCCGTGCATTGCTGCAATAATATAGACAATATGTTATTCCAGTAATCTATCAATGTAGAACATTTTCAATGTAAACCCGAGCTACATCAGAGGTTCGCTGTACTCAGAGCGAACGGGTGTTTTCAATTGTATTTTACAAAAATTCGACTTCCTATGAGAATCGTGTACATCACAAGCACTCGTATATTTTGAAGAAAACCGCAAGTTCAGAGGAAGACGATTTCATAAATAACGTTCTTTATAGTTTGTTGGGTTATTCGGAGCAAAGAAAATATATTGACCGTGTTAAACGATTTTCCGCCGCGAAATGGATGGTTCTTTGGAGCGGAATTGAAAATAATTAATAGAAAATTTCCATTTTAGGCGGATTAATCGGGAAATTCGACTTTGATAAAAACGCTGCTCTTATCGTAAAGAGGGATGGGCAGAAATAATTTTCTTTGTGTTTATTTGAAATTACAATAGCGAAATCAATATCAGAATAATAACGAACAATTAATGGATATTTCATTTTGACAGAAAATGTCTTTTGGTGTTCCCATTTCGCATCGAAAATAATATATTCACAAAATATAATTGCAGATGCATAATTATATTTCTTGAAAATGTTAATATATAAAATATGTGTAAAATTTGACATATATTTATATTTTATGGATATATTCAAAATATATAAAAAATGTACAACTTTTTGCCAAAATATGAACATAAATATTTTTACATATAGCGAACAATGTTCACCGCTGAATTCGTAAATTTCGAATCAAGTTACGCTTCATCCAAAGTTTATCAAATATTCAAAACTATGCATAATAATTTATATTTTCATAAGCTTCGCCGCAACTCCTAGGTTTAACTACTGTCGAAATTATATTAAATCCAATTTTAATTGCATTTTCAAAATAAGTTATTACATTAATCTGAAATTAAATTAATTACGTAACAAACTTAATTCTTATTTTTATTTCTATTTTTACCTAATTCTTACACAAATCATTTTCATCCAACTCCTCAATGTTCATTCAACAACAAATGCATTACTTTTTTCAGGTGTTGGCGACCTTAGCTTTGTCTATGGGAACCCTGTCGTCGGGCTTAGCGAAGGGATATACATCGCCAGCATTGGATTCTATTCTCGACAACCAACCACCACATGTATACCAATCGACGAACAACGAAACTTGGTAAGATCAAATCGAAACCGAAAAAACTCGATACCGACTTATCAAGTCGCACACAATGCTGCATCTACGTCAAAATTAAAACCGGCAACTACGAAATCCAATCAGGCCCGAGCGTTTCATGTTCTAAACAACTTCGGTCGCACTGCAATAGGAAAAAAAATCGAGGTTTATTTCCAACTTGAAGCGCCGCTGTCGTGGAAACTGCGTCCTCTCTTAAGAGAACGTTTCAGTGCTGTACTTACAGAGTTAGGGTCTTTTAACATTTGCATAAATGTTACGGGAAAATTTTAACTTAACGAGAACCGCGTGGCAGCACAATTAGGATTTATGAGACAATATTATGCAAAAGCGAGGCATTTGTAAAAGATAAAAAATGTGGAGAAATGGGTCTGAAGAATGGGGCTTTGAAATGATTCGTCAGGCGTTGTGAAATCCCGCAATTTTAAGGCTCTCGTTGAAATGAAACTATTTTTTTATTTTGACGCCGGCACATTAAAATGGAAGGAGACACTAAGACCTTAAGGCAGTTTACAAACATGGCTGCGGCATCCTCTTAAATATTCATGGGAATGACGTTCAAATCGCGGTATTAACTTTATGCAATTTTTCTTTGCCATTAGGTAAGAGAGTTTTAATCTTTTTGTTAAGTGTAAGAATAATATTAATGCCAGTAAACGTGACGCGAAGAGAAAATTATCGGAGAATCGTGACAATACTTTGTTTACTCATTGGGTGTACTAAAGCCTCGGCTTAGGAAAAAATTTAATCCAGCTTCTCGGGCTTATTTGCGCAAATGTGTTGAATAAACGATAATGAAATAGATAAAATAGGGAATAAACGTAAACTATTTGTAGAAGTCATTTAAACAAGTCTTAATGGTCAACATTTGTTTGTAAAAGTGTATTGAACCATTGGATATGTATTTTAATAGTGCAATCCCAAGTATTAAACATGTTGACTGAATTTAGAGAATGAAATATTAATTCAGACTTCATTATTTTAAAAAATCTTCAATCCCTCGATGATTACGAATACAAAATTCATAAAATAAAATTCTGATCAACGAAGTACATTCCAGTTTTACTACCTAAAGAAGTTATCAGATTTCTTATTTTGTTAAAACATTTCACTTATTTTCATTTTAAAAAACGATACAAAACAACTTCAGCCATCGATTCCAACAGACATAGTCGACATTCCGAAAATCTGAAATCTCGTATAACTCGTCTATTTTTGGATCTCGGCGTTGCGTTGATAAAAATGTGCTTTCACCATCGAATACAAATTTCAAATAACATTTCTCTGCGCAGCTTCATCTAATAATCAATTTTAACCATCAATCTGACCAGACACCTCTATTTAAAAAAAAAATTTCAAAACTACTTCCATTTTAAAAAAAATATTTCTTCTAACCCTGAAGATTCCGCAGAGCTGCGTAATTTTAATAATACAATCCGATGGTTCGAAACCTATCGCCATTGAGGCATCAATTTTCGCAGGCCTTGTTTCTCGGTAGAGGCGCGCAGAATTTCGATAAATTCTCATTTGGTCAATTTCGTAATAGCCACACCTTCATAGTAATTAATTTTTTCAGGTCGTCTCTCTCGGTGACTCAACAGGAAGCATCGTGGGTCGCGTCTCTCTCGATGCTGGGAGCATGGTTCGGAGCAATGATAGGTGATTGGATAATGCGAAAAGGACGCAGGTTAGCACTAAGAACGACTTCCTTACCGTTGGCCGCGGTGTGGATCCTCACCGGAGTTGCGCCTCGAGTCGAGCTAATCTACACCACCAGTTTCATTGGTGGTCTATGTTGTTCAGTCATCACGATGGTTGCTCAAGTAAAATCTTATTTTAAAACAATTACATTTTAACACGTCATGTCGTTTAAGGATGTTATAGCAAAATAAGATTTTAAACGTATACAATAATTGCAAAAATGAGCTATTTTGTATTAGGAATATTAGGTCTATATATTATTTTTATATTTTATAAAAATTTTTTTAACATACATTTTTTAATATTTTATTATTAAAATATGATCTATATGCTGCCATTAAAAAAAGGATTAATAATAGAAATTTATCAGAAGTCAGAAAGAGACAGATAGAACTTCGTTGGTCAGTTTCTTACTGTAATTTGGTAACATATATTAATTATTAACAATTTTTGTTATACCTAAATAGCTATAACACTCTTAACATGTATACCAATAGGTACCAACATAACCACTAACCCTTCGACTATAAAATCTAATAGTGAAATTGCATATTTAAAAACAAGAGACAAAACTCAAGTTTTATACTGTTTTAGGAAAACAGTATAAAACTCTAATTACAATGTCGCAACTTTGGGGCGTTGCTCTTTTATTACATTTCACTGTAAATTTCCTCTCAGAAAACCGAAATTCATAAGTCGTAAATTCGTTCGCAAAGTTATTGAATGCGCTCGCAATTTTTCGTCGCGAAGATCGGAATAAAGGTATTGAATTTCGCACGTCAAGTGATTCTCCCTTTTAGCATAACTGGTTTGGCCTAACTAAATATTTACTTTTATTAAGCTGAAAATATGATGTGTCTCTCATTTCCCTAATCCCGCGTGATTAAAGGCGTTTTCTTTAATCCCCCTCCCCCGATTCGAGATTAAGACTAATATAAGCATCGAGGAGTCGCGGATATTTATGCAATGGTAATATTTAGATTAATCAGGCGTAATTTCCACAGAAACCTGCTTGCACATTGATAAACGCTTATTTTGCATTCAAGCGATACGCAAGCCCGGGCTGTTATTAATAATCAGTCGAAGCTTTTAAGAATCCAATTAGATGCAATTAGATGGCGTACGCCTTTAACGGTAATCTAAGTTGATCGATACGCGAAGTCGGGCCAACAAAAACCTAAATATGTGATAGTTTTCTCACTTTTCGTGTGTAAAACGGTCAGATTTGAAACATTACCCCATAACCTCAAAGCATCCGAGTTTAGTTTTGTCAAATCTTCAATGAATTAACTGTTATTTCTTTTTAGATAAGAAAACGAATTGTTTATACAAATTGATTCGGTAGACAATTGCAATTTTATTTCTAAATCAATGACACTATTGTATGAAGTTCCACGATTCGATCTGTACTGAAAAAATCACTGTGAAATTGTACTGATAAGCGGTGAAAAGAGATAGTAAACGTTTAGTAGTGTAATAGTATACAATTGAAATGATGCTACGTAATTTTCAGGTAATTTGATCTATGCTGGTGTAAAGTGGCTAAGCAACGTGATTGTAACCAATCTGATGATACGACAAATGATACATAGGGAAAATTAATATGTTCAATTCAAAGCAAATGGCAGGTTGGGACTACATTATGAAACACATAAGAAGTAAACACTCGCAAAGAAAAGATAAACACAGATTGTTTACAATTTGTTTACGTTCTGTGTTTATGTTGATTTGACCTTTGATATGTAGGCCCAACATTCTTTTTTATTTCTGAGTCGACATTGTTTATTAAACATATAAATACTAAACAATGTCACTTTTCTACTTTGTAACCTATGATAAATTTTAAATAATAATATTCATTGGTGTTTTGCTTTTTTAATTTATTGGTTTTACTTCAAAATGTATAAATTTGTGCAGAATTCAATTTAAAAACAGTAAAAATTAAACAAATAGTAATAGACAATTTGTTATTAATTTTTTTTCAAGTGTCAAAAATTATCTTGAGGTGTTAATGCCACGCCATCTTCGTTTGAACTAATAAATGAAAACAGCAATGTTTATTTAGGAAATTTTCAAATTTGCTAAATTTGCCAAATTATTGCTGTATCTGACTTTATTCAAAGTTTTTCATTTCACTACCATAATTCTACCTAGCTTCTCTAAAATCACTCTCTGAGAAAAAACGTAGTTGAATCAACTACATTTTCAGTTAAATCCAGGAAACTGTTTTGTAGTTGATCAAATTGCGAGAGTGTTTGCTTCAATGACAATTTTGTAAAATGAACTAATTTTCAATCTTTTTAAATAAAACTCGACGTTTATTTAAACAATTCTATTCAACTAATAAATATATTCACTGTCACTACAACAAAATAAAAAACTGTATAATTTCACCCCAATTTTTTCAGTGCTCTTTACCCTAATAAAGTAGAAATATACTGGTCATATGGATATATTCCATAAACATATTCCCAATAAATTGTCAATATATTCTCATTATACTGCAATATATTGCAATAAGTACAAATATATTCCTAACATATTGAAAAATTACAGTATATTCCCAAATATATTGCAAAAAATGGGAATATGTTGGAAATATGTTGAGAATATATTTGGAATGTATTGGGAATATAAATATATTGGGAAAGTATTGGGAATATATTGGGAATATATTTTTATATAAAACATATATTAAGAATATATGTTTCCTATATGACCAATATATTTGACTTTCCCTAGGGTACACCTTGTCCCTCCATACCACGTCACTCTTGAAAACTAAGTCAAGACTTCCCCACCTCACCAATACAAAACCTTTTTTCATCGCCTTCCCGATTACCTCACCATACTAACTCTCAAACTCCCATCCTCCTAACTCCTGCCCACAATTTACACGCAAACAAATCATTTCCTCACACAACCACCTTGTCCAAATAACGAACCTCTTTCCCGGTAAACGCCGCAAACTTATTATCCACTGAAAAGCCTCGCCAATTATTTCTCCGGCAATTTCCGTGCCGTCCTTTTTGTCAACCGCTCAAGCCTCCTCGAGACCCATACGAATAAATCAGCATGCAATATCTCGCAATACTCGTCGCATGTATTCCGAAAACGTCGCATTACAATACGCTCATTCGGTAAAACTGCCATGCAAAGTACATCGGGCATAAATTACGCGGAAACGTTACTCCGGCAATTGAATTGTCGCGCGAGGCATGAATAAAAGCCCTTATCGCGATGGTTTTTCCAGCGGCTGCCTAATCGTTTATCGGCATCGTTATTTTAGGTATACATTTCCGAGATTTCTCTGCCTGGCATAAGAGGATGTTTATCAGCGATGCTGAAGGTGCTGGGGCATGTGGGCGTGCTGCTATCGTACATAGCAGGGTCATACTTAAATTGGAGGCAGAGTGCATTACTAGTCGCCATTGCACCCTCGATGCTCTTCCTGGGAACGTTGTTTATTCCAGAAACTCCTTCCTATTTAGTGTTAAATGGCAAAGACGAAGAAGCGGCGAGCAGTCTACAATGGCTGCGGGGCACTCAAGTCGATATTAGTTATGAATTGCAAGTAAGCTATCATCGAAGGCGTTTTATTGATTAAGCCCATCGCGCTTCGCCGCTTATCATTCGTGTCAGTGCATAAGTTGTTTCGCAAGTTCGCGACTTTCGTCGCGCACACCCGAATCGTCGATACTGGTAAAAAGAGTTGGAGACGAGAAAAAGTCGGATGATGACGGGACTTTTAATATTTGGCTGGGAGTTGAATTACTGGGAAAGATATAAGTAGCTGTTAGGAATGATAGTTAGAGTGGGAAACAGGAACATTGGGAGGATCCCTGTTAAAGAATCTATTAGAAACGAATAGGATTATCTTCAGGAGGATTGAAATCAATTTTTAGATTTTCGACAAAAACCGCATACATCCAATTAGATGAAACCAATAGGATTCATCTTCAATAGGATTGAAATCAATTTTTAGATTTTCGACAAAAACCGCATACATCCAGTTAGATGAACCAATGGGATTCAGTCGAAAATCTGAAAATGTTGCTATAGGTTATAATAGAGAATATTCTTATTTAATACATGTACTATTGGTTGGTGTTTGTATGTGCATGGAAATGGAAATATTATCTGTCAATTTCCATGTGGGTTCCATTTTTTTCCATTTTGTTATTTGGATGTATTCGTTTCTAATAGATTTTTTCAACAGGATTGTCTTGTTGATGGGTAGAAGTAAATAAAAATATTTTGCATACGACGTTTTCTCATTATCCACTGTAATGTATGATCCATTGTACGGTTACTAAAATTATCTATCCATTTTAACGGGTTTCTATTATACTTTCAACGATATTAGAGATTTGAGGTGAAACTAACATGGAAAACACACTTTTAGTATTGCATACATTTTTTTCACAGCTAAATCATTTAGTATAATTGAATTAACTAGATCAGTTAACTAAATTTTATTTGTGCAATCTAAACTTCTGCTAATCAAAAGATTTACTTGATATAGTATTTCTATTATTTTTTTTTCAGTGCAATACAAATTTTATTTATAGATACATTTAGCATGTCTTACCCTACATAAGCATAATCTTTGGGTACAGTTTTTGATGTTTCTTTTCGCAGTCGTTTTTCCCTGATTACACTAAAACTGTGTCAGTTTCGTCTGAAGACTTTTTTAAAATAAACTTCCAACGTCAAATTTCACGAGTGTCGATCTGGTAACTGGTCGAGGGATAAGATTAAAGCGCACTGATCGAACTTATGGTTTGCGATTAAGCGACGATTGGGCTGTGAAGTGATGTGTAATTTGGTAAGATTTTTTTTCTGAATGAGACAAGTTCTGTTGGGAAGTGTGTGAGTGATTATGTAAGTCGATTACTGGATCGAGTGTCTGAAAAGTTTCAAGGGGTTTTGCTAGTGTAAATTATGTGATACCTAAACGAAAGAAAAAGGAGATTTTTTCAGCCTGAAGAAATTTGAAGGAAATGTGAAGGAAATTTTCAGGAATTGAAACAGGAATTGCAGATGACATATTGACATTTTTTACGATTAATTTTACAAATGACATCAACAAAAAAGTTTAGCAATTTTTTGTTTTCAGTTTCTCATAACTAAACTTTGGCCAGACAAACAAACTTTTCTTCAGATTAACCAAAATTTACTCACAATCGATACCTCAGAATATACTCTACTATTAATTAAGAAAGTTATACATCTTGGCAAATTGGCGAATAGAATGTTAAACTCAAATTTATGAATTTGTTTCAATAACGAAATTCGAAACTTTCCAATTAATCACAGCTACTTGCTAATTGATATTCGACGCAACAAATTTAATTCTTAACATACATTCCAAAAGCGATATTTTCATTCCTCCTCGCACAACTGGATAATATAAATCACTTTTGTTAAATTCCATCGACTCCTTTTTAGTATACAATATTTTTGAAAAATTGCAAATTCACATCCCACACTGAGAGAAATGTTATTGTAAGTCTTTCTATACTTCTGAGTAATATTGCTATACTCTATGCCATATACTTTGCCATATCCAATTATCAGCTATACTTATAAGGAAATGAGCAAGAAGGTTCACATATTAAGACATTCAAATCTTTTATGAAAAGCAATACATCTGTGGCACATATATACTTGAAGTTTCAATGTATAATGTATTATAATTTCTTTAAAAAATCTGAAATTAATTAAATAGCAATTTAATATAGTACAATACAGCCAATTATCCTATAATCTGAATTAGCCATGTAGAATAGCTGTATATGACAGACAAAAAATTTATTCTCAATTAGATATACAATTATAGCTTTCCCAGCAAGAAATTCTTACAAATAATAACTAACATTTTTCTCAGCGCAGCAAAGCCCCTGAAACAACCACAAAAAAATTCATACGGATTCCTAATTGGAGGATCCAACCCATAACATTGTTAACCGACTAAAAACTGACTCCGTAGGTGATCAAAACAAACATCCTGGCTTCGAGGGCGAAACAGTACGAGCTCACTTTCAAGAACAGCGTACTTACACCAAGACTGTACAAGCCTATTGGCATAACCTGCGGCCTCATGTTCTTCCAGCGATTCTCGGGCGCGAATGCCTTCAATTATTACGCCGTCATTATATTCCGACAGACTTTGGGTGGCATGAACCCGCATGGCGCCACCATCGCGATCGGCTTCGTGCAACTGCTGGCCTCGCTTTTATCAGGTAAAAATTTCATTCTTGCAGCGAATTTTTATTCACTGGCTTTTTATGCGGAATCGCGCCGCGCCCGAGCGCGCAGTCGTAAAAAACATTTTAAAGTCCCGAATACTGTTTGCCGGCCTTTTTACGGCGTGTCCCGAGTTCAACAAATCATTTTTCGAGTCCCATAAGCTTTTATCTCTTTTGCCCATTTAGCAGAGCAAACTGTCCCGGGTAATTTATACATTTCATAAATTACCCCAAGCCCGAGCAATCCCGCGTTGACATTGTTCAAATATCGCGCAAGTAATGCGTTATGCAAATGCGCGTTTGCCGATCTTACAGGATATCGGATGCAATCGATAAGACACGCAAAATAGACCGGATGACCTTTCGCAGTGTTTGCGCGGAGAAGAAAAAAATTTGAAAACTACCCTTTTACCATGAATGAGGATAAAGTTTGGGAAAAAATTGTTATCAAGAAAATGATATATGAGGCATGGATTTAGATATGAAGAGTGGATTTTGAATTGAAAAACTGTATTTCGAGCTAAAAATGGTGCCAGAATTGGTTCTGCAATTCAGTAAAATATCTGTAAAACTATTGTTAACGAACAAAAAATTCAATTCGATGACATTCTCTTGTAAAAATAAAATCTCTGAAAATCTCTGAAAAATTCTGAAAATCTCTAAAAAAAATTCTGACACTTCCAATTTTGAGAGGTCATTTGATATATTCACTGATTTTTTAAAGATTTACAAAAACATTTGAAAAATCACAGAATCTCAAAGAACTGTGAAACTATTGAAGAATTCTCTAAAATTATTATTTCTTATTTAATAATAATTATAAATTATTATTCAAGGGAGGTAATGGTAAAAAAATTGACAATTTTGATTTTTTTCTTTTGCATATTTTGAGTCTCTAGAGTGTGTAGAATAAGTCTGTAAAATGATTGTACATAAATCCCATAAAAAATATGTACAAAAAATCTCAAAAAATGCTCATTTTTCAGGCGTCTTAACCACAACCTCCCCTTAAAATGTAATTTCTCGACTGGAAAATTGTAAATTTAAATAAAGAAATTTTGCGTTTTACTTTTTTTTCAAATACGTTAACCGTATTTGAAACAAATTTTCGACAATTCAATTCGCGAAATTGCGTAACGTATTTTTAAAAACCACAACGCTGCGCGTAACTGTACCATCGTTTGTTACATATTTGAAACAATTGTTCGGCATATGCGATTCACGTTGATTCTCGCAGCGTCTGCTTTATCGCGAAAAACGAAACGAGAAAAACGCGGCGCCGATAATCGTTAAAAATAATCCCGTCATTTGACGCACCTTGTTGAAAACGCATGTGCCAGAATACATTTGATCCTTTGAATAAATGAACAAGCATTAAAGTTAAAGAGACGGTATCCGAGCATACGCCACGCCGAAACCGTAATAAAAAACGCGTCGACTCTTGCGCAAGAACAAAAATGTGCACTGAATCGTGTCGAAATGACATTCGAAATTCACTCTCGGTTATCTCGGCACTCAAACCAACGAATAACCAAAACACGATGCATTTGTATCAATGTCAAACTATGGACGATAATGCGCCGGACTCGTTTGCAAAACGACGTCTGATGGTAAAAGTGGCTTTGATAAAGGTGGCCACAATTTTTTTATTGACGAAGATTGAACAGCTGCGAAATGCGACGGGAAAGTGTGATGTTTTGCGGAAACAATGGTTGGAGGTTGGAAGTAAATGTTGGAAAGACTTTTTTGCTGGATGCAATAGGGCAGCAGTTAATGGTGTGAATAAGTGATCAGATCAGCAAACTTGACTCCCCATTTAGCGGTTTTAACCGACATCAGTTGAGACGAGTGTAGACAATTTTATATTAATGTCAACAGACACGCTCTTTAACATTCGCTGTGACAAATCTGATTAGAGTGGCGGCTGGGAGATTTAGGAATGAGAGTGATGTTATTGTTTTAACGATACTGGCAGTCACAACAATTCACGATTCGTTCATTCCTTAGTCAGACAATTTAAAGAATTTATTTAATCGAAATAATACTTTGTTTTTCATTTTTATATTTTAAATTCAACTCAACCTTTTCTTCAGGGTTTTTCTTTTGGTATTTTCACACATTATTTCTTATAACTTTTTGTTGATAATGTTTATCAAAAATCCTAAAAGTCTAAAAATTGGAAGATATTGAAAATAGCGTTTTCTCTTGCCTGTCCCCTTAATAATCGTTTCCAGTCAAACTGGTCCGATTTCCCTTTTATTCCTAATTTTCAACTCATCCCTAAAGCCGCACAACCGCAATTTCTCTCTCGCAGCGCCGCAAAACCGTTTGTCAGTTTTATCGTCGCGCTACTCCGGCGACAACAAAATTTGCCTGACGTGTCCGACCAGTTTGCGGAAACGCCTCGTCGCGTCGAAAATTTTTCAGCGCCTCAGTCCCACTCGCATCCTGAAGGCAGTGCCCCGCGACAGCAAAACAAACAGCCGCGATCGAGATTAATGCCCGCGATACCTTATCTATCTCCCAGATGCAAATAAGATAAACCCGAATTGATCTGTCTCGGATAAGGGGCGCACCTCGCTGCACCGACAACGACCTTTCCTAGCGAAAAAACCATTGGATACCAATAGGATTCGTCTGTTTGTTCTAAGTGGTTATGTTCGAAATTTGTCAGATTATCAGATTCTGTATAGTACACTGAGAGAAACGATTTATGATATTTAACTTTATTTTCAGTGAGAAATTATTATAGTGTATTGAAATGAAGGCACAGAGACTATGTAGGATAAAATTACCATACTGTATAGTAGGTTACATTGCATTTCGTAAAAAAACCTGAAGTTAAAGTTAGCATTGAACTTATTCGAGATGATATTTTAACTATGTAAACCCACTAAATAGTACAGGTGTGATGTTATTGGTATATCTGATATTTTTGCTTTATTTTTCTCAATTCTGGTGACAAAATAAAACAAACCTGTAACGTTAACTATATATAACTTCCTACCAAAAAACTACCAATTGTCTTAAGAAGAACTTTTTATGACATTAGCACATTAAGTATTTCCCATAATAAACATGTAACATGGCTAGCTTTGCATTACAGAAACGTTTCAGGTGACTACAAATGCAATTTTAAAGAGGTTCACCAACTACATGAAGTAAATGTCAATTAGTTGAAGAATCATTTCGTAAAATTTGGCTGACTTTCACTGTGCAATCCAAAGAAAGTAATCATTAAAGTCGATTAATAGCCTAAACACGTTTTTGTATAGATACTACAGAAAGAATTGTACACTGGTAAAAATATCATGAAACTGGAAGTTCAATTACGTAACTTAAAATTAATGTACAAATACTCGAATTTTCAATATTCCTACACGCAGAAAAATATTCTGGTAAATTTTACTGAATTGTTGAGTACTGGATAGACAAATCAAATAAAATGAAGGAAATTGCTTAATTTATAGTGATTTTTACCCAAATAGTTGATAAATATAACTGAAAGTTTGGACAAATATACTGAAAATTCAGTGAAATTTAATAAAAAGTTAGGTAATTTTTACCAGGTATTGAAATTTGTCCATCTAGTACTCAACAGTTCAGAAAAATTTACCAGAATATTTTTCTGCGTGTACAATAATTTTCATGTGCACAGTACTGAATTTCATTTTAATGTACAAGTACTGGAAGTTTATGTAGAAATTTTTCTCAGTGTAGATACTACAACTGGATGACTATAAAAATGTCTTTCTGTGGAACCTCATTAAATGAAAATCCTTTTTATACTGTTTGCTTTCCCCTACACTCAGAAAATATCTTTTTGAATAAAAAGAAATTTTATTATCCCACACTTTATTCATGGGAGAACTATTCATTTTTATTTTTACTGCATATTCTATGGATTGTAAAATTCTGAAATAATTACTGAATAATCCTTGCAACAGAAGCATCTTTTCTGATTTTTTTTTCTTTTTTTTCGATGCAGACAGCATGTTTAAAAAATTAAAACTGAATTTAAATAAACTGAAAATATGACATTATTCAGTATTTTCTGTATGTTCTTGTACTCCTCAGATTCTGAAAAAAATCAGAAATGAATCTGCTTTTGCAACGATTATACAGTATTTTTTTCAGAATTTTACGATACCAAGAACATACATTAAAAATCAAAATGTCGAATTTTCTTTAATTTTTAGATTTGCAACCTCCTTGCGTCACAGTTTATTGAAGTTTTAAAATTATGACAATAGTCCCCCTCGAATAAATTTTTTTTTAACTTTCCGCCTACACGAAACAAAATTTTACCGGACACCTTACACGGAGAGAAAAGTTGTCTTAATTATTACTCTTAGTATTTGGTACATGTATTTCTCATAATTTTCTCGTATTATTTTCAATTCAAATTACTGTATTTGTATAATATACGAAAATTCTATTTCTTAAAAAAAAATATTTTTCACACAGAGTCTCGAACCCGCGATCTTGAGGTTTACAGCCAGGGACTCTTCACCTTCACCACCGACACTGTTGACATTCGAAGCATTCGATCTTTCTTTTGTTTGAATCAGCGCGTCATTTATTTACAGCATTATTTGACCTTGCGTGAAAGCAGTTTTTACTAGGAATTTATCGCAATTTACTACAAAATTACTGTTTATACTGTTCTGGAAGCTTCGTCCTCGAATTACTATAAAATATAGTATTTTTTGATACAATTTTTCTCTCCGTGTAGTTTCCCATATGGGTTCCCAGACTTTTTGCAAACTTGGTTTGCAATTTGTTGCAAACTTGGCTTGCAATCTGTTGCAAACCAATTGGTTAGCCAGATTAATGCTGGATTATACATTCTTCCCGCGAAAGGAGTTGCAGGAATTAACCTCCCAAACAACCCGTAGGGGTTTGGTTCGGGGGTTAAGTCGAAGGATTCTGTCAGAAGCAGCTATGTGTGAATCAGTTAGTGTCTGGATCCCTATAAACGGGCTCTACCTGAGAAAGGGCAAAACTGATCCCAGTGCAGGGGAGTTTCGGACTTGGAATTTCCTTGTGCGACATCGTTCCTGCATCGGTTTACAAGGACCCTGAAACGACGAATGATGTTTTGCGCCCTAACCAAGGTGTGAGATACCGTGCTGACAGTTGAATGGCATAGAGGGCGCTATGTCACTAACGATTCCTATGCGCGACCTCCCATAGTATTTAGCGTTACCCGGGCATGCGGGGCTCTGCACGGGACTGACCTTCCCTAGCGACTCGTGGAAACAAAATGGACAGTGATAATAACAAAAATAGACTAATGACGGGGGTGGGGTAATCGGCACACCTAACTTAACACTATGGCTATAATACGGCAGATGGTGGGAATAGGGCTGAACCTGCAGGCGGGACGGTTAACTCCGGACCCGGCAGCCAGCCAACTAACCCCGGCAAAACGAAGGACGACATTGAGGCAACGGTTGGGGGACAGACCCCCCCCCCTCCCCCACCGGGACAACAAGTGGAACAAGTCCCGAAGGGACAAGGAAAGCCTGAAGTCGCCTCCTCCCACTGGAGTTGATAAAGCTAAGGGTGGGAAGCGTCCCAAGACCTGATTCCACCCCTCCCTCAGGGGAGACCTCTGAAGAAACCCAAGGTAATCGATGACGGACTACCGGAGGCGGTGAGAGGTCTGATACTTGCGTCGGACTTCAATCGACTCCCGAGGTTTGACGTAAATTCTATCGCGGGGGCGGGGGGGCCATCATAATAATTGCAAATGACGGATGCTCTAGAAAGTGGTTCGAGGAACACACTAGGCACATTATGGAACAAGCACGAGAGGGCCTCAGACTGGGAGGGGTTGGGCTTCTCCAGAAGTTTGTCGGAGTGACAATGTGGCTGCCAAGTGGTAAGGAGAAGTCGCAGGAGACCCTGACAATGCTGGAGAGGTTCAATCAGATATTTTATCGTTACACTGTTCTTGCCAAACTTGTGTACCAGTAGTGGCACAAGTCTGTATAGACTCCGGTATACCAACGCTGTCAGACTTGTTGTACTAATGGATTATTTTTGCCACGGTACTAAATCATTACTGGGCCAGTACTGATTTACAAAATTTACCAGAGCTGCTGTTACTCTGATATTTAACGGTTTTTATTGGTAACCACAATTGGACATTACTGGTGCATGTATGTCTACCGTAGTCTGGTGATCAGTGCAGTGCCAGCATCGGGCCATTTGTTCTACTCCGGCTATTTCTCTACGGGTAACTGTATTTATTAGAGACAACTAAATTATTTTTCTGAGTGTACCCGTATAGAAAAACACTAGTACGGCTAATGATCGCGAGCCATGCTGTTGCCATCCTATTGCAATCTTGTTGCCATCCTGTTGCCATACCAAGAGTCAGTTATGGCAACGTGATGGCAGCAGGATGGCAATAGCATGGCAACAGCATGGGCCGAGATCAGGCAATATGGCAACATTTACAAAACTGTTGCCATATCGTAGCCTCACTAGGCCATACCGTTGCCATACTACAGTATACCGTTGCCAGCTTTTTTTTCGCTAGGGTAGGTGAATAACATACTATTCCTTGTGGGAGATCAAATTGTGTCACTAAAATGTCGTTTTGCAACTGAATTTCGAAACGACATTTGTTTTGGACATAAGTAATTAACTTGATTAAATGAATTGAAATTGAATTGGAATTGATTAAACGAATTTGAAAATAAATGAGGATGTTATTAATTTCAAATAATTTTCCAGCAAAGAACATATTATATAATGCAGATTAATACGTATTTTGCTGGCATATTAATTACGGAGTATTGAAAATACATGTTCAACCTAGGTATTTATTCACTGAGAAATAATTCCGGTAAATATCACGAAAAATGGGGAAAGGTATATATTAGTTTAGTAAAATAGAACTATATTACATTATTCTGGACCACCCTATAATAGAAACCAAGTAAAATGTTTCCATCGATCGTGGTAATGGTTACCACAGTTGTGGCTGTCTTCACAAACTATTAAACTAAATACACGTTATATAACATGTATTTGGTATAAGTTGGCTTTTGAATTAGTATCATTTTTTCACTCCGTGTAATCATCCATTGCTTACACTCATTGATCGAGCCATTACGATCTCAATAAATTATACTTCTGCCGATATAGGGATATAAGGAGATATTTCCCGATTCCCTCATATCCCAAAAATTATGAGTCTTAAATTCGTGAATAAAGCAGAGGTACTATTTGATCCGCCATTCTTCGTGCCGGATCGGTCAAGGGTATCGTGGAGTCGATAAAATGATCAAATAACTGACGCGCGAACGGACAGAAAATCGATGTCTGAACTAAGAGAAATTAAGTAATGCGCAAAGCGGAAGTGCAAATAACGCAAACGGCATATCTGGCCGTCGTCGATATCATGGAATTTCATTTGCAAAACATGCAAGGTACGAGAATGGATTTAGCTTCCGTTTCCGCGATGTCACGGAAACGCGAACTCGTTTCCCTATGAGAAACGACACTGCATGTGGGAAGGGGGCCGCATTACAAAGCTCTACGACCCTCAACATTCTATGCCACCGCTGCACGATATCTTGCGCACATCCTTTGATCACTTCAGCACCGGAAGTGAAAATTACGCCAGGCAACTCCAAAAATACGCTTTCAATATTCCGAATGTATTTTCCTGCTAAACCAACGAAAAATTCGTAATAAGGAATTTCAGAAGGAATTCGCCGGGATTATCGTCCGGGGCAACAAAACACAAGGAGAACGCGTGGCAGCGAAAAATCTTATTCAGCCATTCGCTCGTTCGGTTTCGTTCGTTTTATTAACGCGCGAGAGAGCGAGCTACGAAAGAGATACCGACTGATGTAAATTCGAATGCAGGTCATACGGGATTAGACACTATCTCAATTGTTTTTTCTTGTTTTTGCTTTTGTTATTTTTCTACGTCCGTTCCCCGTCGCTTTCAAATGACATGTAAATTTTGCCAATTCGTCGTGTAATTTTTTTTGCAAAGTTTCGACGTAAATAATTCCTTTGCTGTTAAATGAATGGAATGTGTGTTGTTTTTAAAGGTTTTAGTTGCATATTCAACAACGATGTTTGTTAGTTTTATTTTATTGAAAAATTTGTATTTAAAATGCACGGTTTAAATCGCTTATTTGCATATTTATAATTTTTGCGACAAACATTTCGGGCGTGCGGCGCGAAAAAAATGCCACGTTATTGTTTTCTGGGGAATACATTTGGGTTTAAATTAAAAAGAGTTTTGTCTTTTTAGAGCAATAAAACGTTGCGTGTCGCGTGCGCTCGTAGTCCGTGGCGAAGTAAATTGAAACAATGTAATGTGATTGAATGCAAAGTTTTAATACTAACTTCATGTCTGACGGAAAAAACGTATGTTTTACAGTACGGGCGATTAACAAAATACGTGTAAAGCGCGGGAACACTCGCCGAATAAATATTAAAGTAATAAACTCAATACACACAAAGTTTCTACATGTATTCAGGCAACTTTAACTGCAGTAGCACAGTTCGATGTATAGTCAGACATTTGCGAGCAACAGCCCGTCTGTTAATTGCAAATAAATTTAATACCAGCAAAATGATTTGAAGTGGCAATTATAATGTTCCAAGTTAATTTTAATTGAAATTACAAATATGTTGATCAATTGTAACTGATAATTAGTATACATTAAAACAATTAGAGCATAATTTAATTCTTAGAATGATAAGATTTATATCAATGTTTAACCTCCAATGAAAGTACCACAAAAGCGTTAAATAAATTTACGATTATTTATGAAGCTTTTATTGTCCTTTATAAACAAAGTATCTCCTTTAATGTTTATTATTCGTTGATAAAACTGTTCAAATTAAGGAACTTGAATCACACAGTTGAATCACGTTGAATTTATCGGAATTGTTGATGAATTGTTGTGCTGAATGATAGCCAGGCATTGTTATTTCGTTGATGTTTCGGCCATTGTTTTCCGTTTCTGCTGGGCTGCATTGTTAAAGATGCGTCGCTGTGCCAGCCGGAGATAGATTCTGTGAAGTCGAAGAGGTGCAGCGTTTTTAGAGTGAATGGAGTGTTGACAGTTTATTAGTCGCACGAGCGGACTTTAGGTGTGGTCAGGGAAAGAGACGTATCACGTCAATAGTTTTCGCTTTTTTCCAATTTATACCTACCTGTAATACTATCCATTTTCTTTTTATGTAAAAACGACGCAATGTAGTCTACAATTAAGGTGGTAAAACAGCAGCTAGTAATACAACTAGCGATCTCGGTTTACAATGTTAATAAATTGTTAATCAATAATCAATATAAAACCAATAGCGTCATTTTAAATTACAAAATGTTATTGTTTATGAAGAGCCAAAAATGTATACCTCATTTTAATGAGTGTTCGAACTCAACAAATGTTTAATTAAGAATATAATTAATTTTAGCTTAGTTGATTTTAATCCTTCTTAAATTTAGAAGCGACTCACCACACGATTTTGTCACTTTAAAATGAGGCGATCAGTTTTTTATTTGGAAATGAACTATATATTTTGAGAAACATTAAGCGAAATACGTGTAACAACATTGATTAACAATTTATTAACATTTTAAACCGGCAGCCCTGGTTGTACTACTAGCGGCGAATTGCCTATTTTAAATTCCCTTTACGAATCGTAAGAAATTATCAAACAAAAGGACTAGAGGGATGAAGAAACGAGGAAATTGGCTGACCGGAGGATAAGTCAGAAGTCAATGATCTCATCAAACGTAAACCAGTCTGCTATCGAATATTGAAAAGAATAGGTGAAAACGGATTACAATTTTTTATCCAAGAGCGAATATTTGATCGTAAAAATTGTGTAATCTTACGATTTTATGTAATAGTCATGCATTAATTGGAAATTTTGAAACAGCTTCATCACAATGCTATATTCTGCCGAACGTTCGTTTTCATATCGTCCGTAACAACTTGTTATCTTCAATTAATGATTGATCCTTCATGAACTACTATTAGATTTAATGTTGACCACAGTCAAACAACGAACATATAAACTCATATTACCGGAAGTCTCATTAGATGTGAATGCAATTTATCTGATATGTGTCCGGGCAATCACGTTTATTTTGTTTCAAACATCGAGCCAGACATTTTCCAATAAACATAAAAACGGCCGATACTTGCGTAACTCCGTGTTTATATGTGCGCGTTTGATCGTAACGATTTTGCATTTTATAACAAACAAAAAGGTATTTCATGTATTTGATCATGTATCATTACGATCAAATAATAATTATTTTCCGCGTCGTTAAATAATTATCACGTTATATTAATTAAAAAACGTTCTCCCTCGCGACTTTGTGTCGCCACTTTAACATGATTTAATAATAGATCGTTCGTTCGGTATCACCGTCGCCCTTTAACGCGCATTATTAAAGTGCGTCGAATGAAAAACTAATCTCAAGCTGAAGCAGTTTCGTGCCCGGCATTAACGTGAGAAAAGTAATTATTTGTAACCGCGTTACTGTCAAAGAGAAAGTAGATTTACATTAATAAAAATTATGGTAACTTGTATCTTCGAATGATCTGTGCGTCAGAGACTTTCAAAAGATATTTATAAAAGCTCTTTCATGAAACACTTTCAAAGTAGTTTCAAAGTAATGGTGTCTTTTACTCCTACACTGTTCTTGAAGTGTGACGTAAGATTGCTATCTTAAGACCTCTTTCAGGGGTCTTCAATGTTTGCACCATCTGGGTCGTTAACCTTGGAAAATGAACAATATCAAATTGCGTATTTGCATTTTGTTTTTTCTTGGGTTCGCGTCTCTCCACCCTGAATTCTTGTTTCACTCCGTAATTTGCATGCGATTAGCGGCCTCACCGACCTAAGACGACTTCGAACTGTTTATGAATAATTAACGCCTCACGACGAATTACACGGTACATGCCTCGAAACGCGATAATGACTCGTAACTTTTGGCGAATCAAGTGAACGAGAAACGTCGCGCAATGAGTGAACGAGAAACGTCGCGCAATGACTGAAAAAAGTTACCTAAAAAAGGATGCCCGATGGAAAAGTCGCGTCGAGCGAGGAAGTTAAAGCTGTACGAGATTGCGTCATTAGCTGCAATAAAAAACATTAGTTTTGAACTCTTGAAACGGTAAAAGACACGTCCACTCGGCCGGCGGAACGGCGGTATAAATTTCGAAAAAAAGAAACAAGTTATTATTACGATAATTTCGTCAGGCCGGGCTCAAGACTGCAATGGTCTGCCAGTGCTGCTTTGCCACTACATTTTCTCGCATTTCACCGTTCATAAGTTCCTTACTAATGGCAACAATATTTTTAACGGAATTAACCGGAATGCCACTGCGAAATCTCGAGTGTCACGTTCCGCAACCGTAACCGTCAATCACGAATCAACGAACGCGGTATTAAAATGCTCGTCGACTTAAATGAACATTAATCAATGATCACACAAAACAATACCTAATTGTCGTTCGATAATGGCAGTGCAATATTAATTAGCAGGGTTTCGTGTTTGGGAACATGAAAGAAATCAGCAGAGATGAACTTTACAAGTTTATACAGCGTTATACGTACAAATATCATTTAATAAACAAATTGTATGTACAGTCTAAAGTAATCAATAACGCTGTCAGTCACATATTATTTAACCCAAGCAGACAATGACGGCACGTCGAGCATGCAGGCGAAACACCACCGCATCGCAAAGAGTTGCTTGCGTCAGTTAATTAAGATTGCTCATGCAACTTCAAAGTTACGTCGAGCGTATTTTGCGAGCAAGACTTTTTTGCTTTCCCTTTTATCTCTTTTTTACAAATTTTACGCGTACGAAGTTATGTTGTTTACAACTTTTCTAATATCTGTAATAAGACATATTACTCGTTTAACAACACTTTTAATATTTCGCGACAAGAATACAAAAGGTTCGGTAAAGCAGATTACAGTGATGACTCTTACAAACAATATATTACAAACGAAACTCTACATTGCGAGCGCTCGCGGACAGATTACGAAAAATCGATTAGCAAATGAAGTTAAAGAATTTCGGTCATCTCGACAAAATTATTTACAGAGGTAACGCGAACGATCCGCATGTTCGCGAAAACACGAAGAGACGACTGTAATTTACTCGCACACTTCGAAAAAATGTGCACTGCGATGAACACTTTATATGATTTCATCATGGGACCGCCGTATATAGCGCTCAACACCGGCAAAGCATTAAAAATGCGAAGTATTAAATTCTTCGACATAATACTTTCCGCTGCGATGCGAGGGTTTTGCGCATTTTTGCGATTTTTATCGAAATTTCGCTGGACGTATCCATGTCCGCGGATCCACGCCGCTGTAAAGTATCGTAGATTTAATATACGGATATTGGCGCGGCGCTCTTCAGCGTTTGCCCCTTCGTTGCCTACAAAAATATATAATGTATTTACATTCGGGTACGCGGCACTTCCGCGTTACTCAAGTATTATCGGTTCAGTGATTAAGGTGACGGATCAATTGCGCGGGTTCAATCGAATGTTCGAGTATTATTGCTTGGTTGCGAAGTTACGTAAAAAATATTGCGTTTCTCGATGGATAGCATTATTTTATGGTGCTACATTTCTACGGAGCAATACTTTTAGCGGCAGGCGGATTAATGTATTTGAAGATAATTGAATGCTTTTATTAAATTTTTCAGTCTGTCAAATACATTGGTATAAGTTAAATAAAAATGATACCGTATTAACTGTTTACGGGTAAAATTATATCAGTATGTGGACGTTCAAAACATGTGCACACATCCTAACAACATTAACTTCACAGCGAATTCATAGTGAAGCGGTTTGTTCACAGTGAATTCACCGTTAAGTTGGTTGTTGTCCGGGATACTTTCAAAGAAACAAATTGTCATGAAAAATGTTCGATAGTAATAACATATTCTTGCAGTAAAAATGAAATATGACTGTAGTCTAAAACGTTTTGTAGCAATATACATTTATTTTTGTCCGCGTAAAATAAAAAATCGTTTAGATATATAAGATTAAACGCGAGGTTTTCCTCGTACAAACAAAGATGTGCGAAAATGAGCATAATTAATGGTACTTTTAAATTATGTTAAATCGTGTTCACGTGCATTATGTTTTTTTGCAGTAAACCAGTCAAACCGAGTCTTATTAGTGAACGATATGTAGATGTTTTGTAGGGTTTAGTATATCTGCTGAGCCCTGGACTGGAAGTATACGAGAAACCAATCGGGATACGAAAATAGTGGAGTATAAATGCATTTATTGTCGAGATATAAATATTGAAATTTTTTTTGAGTTTTTTGCGTTGAGTAATACTTCATTTATATGTTTTATTGTACTGCTCTTTCCATGTTTTTCACATATCACGATTGTTTTCTTTACACAAACGATCGATATTTAATTTGATTTAATTAATTCCTGTGTTTCAGAACAAGCCATCATAAAAATAAACCAGATCGGAAAGATTTATTAACAATTTTTAAATGCAGTAACGGCTGTGCGCTAGTCAATAATACTAAGAAATAATAAATAGTAATCACTACGGCTATAATACAGAAACAATTCATATTCGTTATTGGCTAATATCTAATATTAACAAATAACATATTCACAAATTATTACAGAAAAGAAACATGTATTTTTAACAATGTTTCTTTACAATAGTTCGAACCAACATCTTCCTGTACTCAGTCCGCTTGATGCAACCATTTAATTTCATAAGATACGGGGAGAAGAGCTTTATATGCATAAATTATTCAACTTTCAGTCGCAATCAATCAAAGTTGCCTTAAAAGAAACGAACATTTGATCAACTTTTAAAGAACGCTTTGAATATCGCTGAATACAGATTTGCGCAACTCTGAAAACGTTCTTCAAATGTCTTTATACGCTAAAATGTCGAGCTGACAGAGATTGTCTTAAGGAAAGTCTTGTTAAATGTTCAAAATCGGTTTGAAAGGTTAGTACGATTTTTTATTATATTTTGCAACTGTAATAAAGCTGAACATTGGTCTTGTTCTTTAGAAACCAATAGTCATAGTAACCAAACGCAATACTAACTGAACAGTTCAATAACTTTTCTGCATTTCCCGGAAAACGTCTTCTCCGCGTAATAATACTGCACCTCGCGCGATCCATTTAACGTAACTTAAAACTTAAACAATAAATAGGCCGCGAACCGGCGGTATAAAAATAAAACGCTCTATAAAACTCTCGATCGAGCGATCCGTCGCGACAATCACCAAATCGCTATACAACTTTGTACATACCCTTCGGTCTGTACATGGAGAAAAAGTACATAAAAATATCGTAATCGTCAATAATGACAATGTTTTCCGTCTATTATACACTGTTAAAAATCCGGAGTAACTACGGTGTTACCGGAGTGAAAATTTCACTTCGTACGGAGTTCGATCAAGTGCAATTCGAAACGGAGTAACATTCGCGGTGTGAATTTTTTAGGTTCGGTCGAAGTTTAGTTTGATATTGATAAAAACAAAACTAGCACGTTTTAGAAATGTCGACTTTAGAAATGTCATTTATAATTAAAATACATAATTAACACATTTTTTCGAGTGAATGTGCAACATTTCTTGTTACAGTGCATTCTTTATTTTGTACTCCCAGTTTACTCCTTAATGTGGAATAATCTTTACACCGCCATTAAGTAATATTTCACTCCGAAACTAATTAAACCTTACACCGCAGCGTCGAAGTCCGTAAATTTTTAACAGTGTAAAGATATTAAACCTTTTTTATATAAGACATACATATCTTCGGACATTGGTAATATTCTCAGATACTGTAATAAAAATATTGTCTCGTAGCTCCACGAAACAATAGAGCCAAACTTGATTGTAAAATGAACCATACTTTTTAACGTATTCCCTGTAACTTAAAATACAGTTTGTTATGACACGACTTTCTTTTGTTTGCCAAATGTCTCATCATTTGTCGTTAATTAATTTCATTAATTTCTTCTTAAGAGTAAAATAATAAATTAATTTCTTTCTCCGTGTACATATGCAATATAAGTTTCGCCGACGATCTGAACATATAGAAGTGCAAATCACTGTTAGATTACTTATAATTGCACCGAGTGAACTTAGATTATGCCGAGCCGTGTCTCGACTCGTGCTCGCGCTGCCATTATGGATTAGCGCAGTAAATACGGACCCCTGAATTAATTCACGACGCCAGCGAAAGGATTACAATCGCACGTCAGAATTTTCGTCTGGCCATCGGAACGAGGCGTTCACGCATCATTGGTCCAAATCCTGCGGCGCACCGAACGTCTCAGCCCTGGAGCTCAATCTCGACTTGCTGCAGGAGGTCTGGCTCTGAAACAGAAAGTTGTTCTTTTTTAATGTCACGCGAACAATTTATGGCGAGTTGCCGGCGGATTTACGGCGCGCGCGCCCGATGCTGGGTGTTGTTCCGCCGCGCCACTGGAATTAGAACACGAGTTATGCATAATTTTTGATAAAAGGTCGAACGTGACTCAAATGGCCTGCTGTTTCGGCGAGAGCAAAGTAAGGGATGGTGCAAAGGGGGACCGGGGAGAATCGCGAGGAGAACCGGCGCCAGGGACATTTCTTTTACGGAGTGAGGAGACTGAGTCATGGGACGATTTCGATAGGGTCTTTCGCAGAATCGATTGCTGGAATGGAAAACAAAAAGTAAGATCGTCGATATTTGCGATTTTCGAAGCACATGTAGACATTTATAGGACGAGGTTAGATGTCGAGTATGAAGAGAAGTGTATTGTATTTTCAGTAAGGGAGTTATGGCGGGTTCACGGCAGAATATGTGTAGACTGGAATAATTGCAGTAACAGTAATAACAAAGTCTCAGAAAACAATGTCCTATTTTCTAGTGAATGTGAGATAATAATTTCGTTGGTTATCATGTAAGCTGTCCATTGACTGATAAACCGTGTATAAAAAACAGTCGGCCAAGCGTTGGCTGTCGAGATCGGGCTAATATCGAATCGTCACAATGTTTTCGTGGAATCCAACGTATACGGTTGATCTCTATGCTGAACAACCCGCGTTAAAAGTTCTAGGCAATTCCGTGATCGCAAACGTTCGTTCGAATTTCCTGGAAATGTGAAAAACGGAAATATCGTTGAAAGTGATGGAAATTTCCATGGAAAAGATCGTAGTTTCTTGGATATTTCCGTTTAGTTCCGGCAATATATTCGATAGGAAGTTTCTGGAACTCGAAGGAAATTTCCGTTCCAAATTTTTCCAAATTATAAAAAAATATTGTTCAGAAAAGTTATTAAAAATAATTGATTTATATATACACTGAGAAAAATTTTAGTAGCTTTGAGTAAATCTAACTCTTATTCGAGTTAAAAAGTGCATAACTGCAAAGTGAAGTCAATTCAACTCAGAAATTCAGTAAAATCAACCTAAGCAATAATTGAAGGGATATCAGAACATATTATAGGTTATGATATGCTTATAGTACTGACAAATGTATTTAAAAACATTAGAAATTTACTCTTGATAATTTCACGGCGCTAGATATTGTAAACAAACACGAAGCATTGCTGCGAAACCGATTCCTGAACGACTTCTTAACGATGTCTAGCTGTCTGAGAATCGATAGTATATAGTCTAATAATAAGCGACTTCGATTCTCGATTCGAATAATTTTAAACTTTGATACGGAAACTTGAAGGTGTTATTAATAGTATTTCATTTCATTTCAACATGAAATCATCTAAAATGTAGTATATTTTATTAGTAACTTAGAAGTTTAGTTGTATTTACTTCATACTGAGTTCTTTTTACTCAATCTCTTGAATAAAATCAACTATGATTTGAATTGTAACAGGTTTAACTCCGAGGAAGAGTAAATATGGCTATTTTCGAAGTCGAACGTGCTTTAATTTTAAGTTATCGTTACTCAAAATAACTCAGAATTGGAGTTGAAGCAACTTTTACTTTTTTTTAACTCAGAGTTTTAGTTGTTTCAACTCGGCAATTTTTCTCAGAGCAATTTTATACAATTAAATTAAATCAGCACCGAGACTTGAACTCCCGACTCCGCAGATATTATTCAAACGCGGGATAGTATTCCCGATACCACAGATAGTATTAACCATTAGACCAGAGTGACAACGTTTAATCTTACAGTATATTTGCTGCACATAGTTCGCTTAAGCGTGAACGTAAATTTCCTTCAAGTTCCAGGATATTTCCATCGATTATTAGGAAATGTACTTACAGCTTCCAAGGATATTTCAACGCAAATATCCTGGGATTTGATGGAAATTTCCGTACAGGCTTACACGACTTATTTATAGCAAATATATGGTAACGTTTGGCCTAGTGGTTAACGTGTTTTAATGCTATCTATGGAGTCGGGAGTTCAAGTCTCGGTGCTGAATTTTTTTGTTGATATAAAATTGTATACACGGAGAAAAATTGACTTGCTTCATTTAGTACAGTCGAATAGTAAACAGATTGAGGTTAAATGAACCATATTTTGCGTATACGTTTACCACAATTGTGGTAGGATTCGCCACAATTGTGGTAAATTTTACTACACTGTATAGCTGTTCACCATGTTACCATCGATTGTGGTAACGGTTACCACAGTTGTGGCTGTCTTCGCGAACTATTTTTCTCCGTGTATAAATAAATTACTTTTAATATTCTGAACAATATTTTTTTATAATTTAGCAAAATTTTGAACAGAAATTTCCTTCGAATTCCAGGAAAGCCCAGGAACCCCTTCGAAGCCCAGTAGTGAGGTTTTTGGTTGGCTGAGGGACGGCAGCGACCTACGGGTATTTTCGTTAGGCTAACCAATGACACTGACCGTTGACCAACATGTTTTTGTATGGGCCATACAAAAACATTTCGACGGTTCGAAATTAGCCCAGTCTTGGCGGCCAAGGTAAGATCTATCATTACGGTTGGCTGACCGTAAATTTTTGTACATGGAAAATTATACTGAGTTTTCCTTCAGGCCTTGTCCTGTATAGGGTGATGAACTGGCGACGTTAAATTGAGAGAAGGTTCTCTCGGTTGAAGACGAGTTTGCTATTCTTTATTTTTAAACAGTCAATTTCTATACATTTGAATTATTGTTGTTTAACTTATAAACATTTCCGGTGTAGTTTGTTATTTTTATTTCAGTCAGCTGTCTAGATATGTCAGTCGTATCTAATTTTAAATTAAATAACTTTTCGGCACATTTGAATTATGTAATTATGTATTATCTCTCTGACTTATGTAATTATGTATTATTCTTTCTTTCAGCGGATGTATTATTTCGGGTAATTTCCGCTACCTAATGGGGAAAAGTATGCTTCAACGCTGTCAGTCGAACTCCACGCTGCATTCTGCATTTCGTGCATACTTCAGTCAATTGGACGAATACTCAATTTGTCTAAAGAAAACACGTTTAACAAATAAAATGTGTCTGAATATTTCGTCAAAACATCATTTCCGCCCTTATGTATTTTATGTTTCCACTTTTCTCCGGGTCGTAATTTTGTACGAATTATTACGTTAGAAAGAAAATATAAATGTCAAACGTCGTACATTCTTGCATTGATTAAGACCTCCAAGTCCCATGAATGGAAACGCTTGCGTGTCAATTGAAACTCGTTTTTATCACGCAACGTGTGCTTCCGTGATGGCAAACGGGTCAGAATGTTCTCTTTTTTCCTGCCAATTTGTTTATGTCTGTTTACTGTGGAACTTTGAATCTTTTTGCAGCGGGAGAAAGTGGAGGTGGGCAAAATGAGAAATTGACCGAAAGGCTTTTAGAGTGATCGCTTTGACTTTCAAAATGTTCACCGGAAAATTGTTTCTCGTATGTCTCTTGCGAAATTTCGACGCGACGCGATGCGAAAAGTCAAGAGTAAAGTGGAGCACGAAAAATATACTCGAAAATTGTTTAATATGAAAAACAATATATCCCACGATACTTCATTGCGCCTAAAACGATAAATGTCAATAACGCTGATCAGTTGTACAGCATTCACTAATTCATCAATATAAGTCAAAGATCAATACGCTAAATGTTTGATCAAAAATATTCGCATGATATGTCGCGCAGGTGCAATTTTCAAAGGCAATCAGTCGTCGAAAGCAATATGTCCGCCGGAACAAAACACTCCGTAACCATAAGAGCACTGGAGTCGGTCATAATACGTCGAACGATTAACGGGGCATAAATAAAACTGTCCGCTGGAGACGAGCCATTTTCTTGCGGGTTAATCGCAGGGAGAGGAGTGCTTACCAGTGCAATCTGAGAAAGGGATTGAGAATCGCGTGAGCGCTCGTGCTGGGCTGGAGGGCCGCGCTCGGAAAAAGGAGTAATGAATGTAGCAACAGGGAGAGAAGTAGTCAGCCGAGTCATAAATCGTATACCTTGTGAGGCAGACGTCGGGAAGATAGAAATGTGGCTCCTGGCACGTGAAATTTTCGCTCTTTCCCCGCGTTCCCGCTGCTTGTAAAATCTCAATCGCCATTTCCACATTTTTATCATTATGAAATGCGAGCCAGCTGTTTTTCTAATTCCCAGTTGCGAACAGCCTTATCTTGCGCCGTTATTTATGGGCCCGGAAACATCAATTCAGAACGCCATCTTTGATTTATAAATAATACGTTTCGGCAGCGGCATCACCATTGCATCAGATTTTTACATTACAGCTTACTGGATCAAAACGTTCTTCATACGTTTATAAATGTTCACAGACAGTTTATTATGTGAATTTGAAGAAAGTGAATTGCGATGAGAAATTTTCGGCGTCTTTTTTGGATTGAGATTATTTTGAGGGGCGTTGCTGGGCTGACGCGCACTCGCGCGCAAAATCGCGAATCCAATCCGAGCTAAACTGACAAGTCAACTTGGCGTACACATAATTCCTTTTAACATTAAGGAAACCGCATTGTATCGCTTTAGGGATAAGTTATAATGCCGCCTCGGAGTCGCGAAATTTTGCCGCCAGCCGCGTACAAATTGATCGCAATAATAATCTATCGCCTCAACCGGTAAACTGAAATTTATGTAGTTGGCGCTACTCTTAAAAATATCCATTGATATCTCGGTGAAAAGTTGTATTATTCTTACATATTTTTTTACATTTATTACATGCAACCTATTATAGTAAATTATACAACAAGGGTCGGAAGTTGATAAATCCCGGCGAGTGGATGTTTAGCCCGAGGCGAAGCGGAGGGTTGAAAAACACTCGTCAGGAATAATCAACTTTCGGCCTATGTCAAATTTCAAACCTAGATTGGAGGGTCGACAATGCCTGTTAGACCGAAAGTCGCGACTTTTGTTCCGTTAACCTCTGTTCAGAAAATATATACAGAAATATTTATAAACGTCTATATAATTAAATTATTAAAAATGTATATGTTTTCTAAAATAACATACACATTTTTAACTTTATTTTGCTTCATTTCAAATGCATTGAAATGAGTTTCACGAACAAAAATGGATTTGCTGTAATTGCTTGATTTACTGTAGCCATGTAGTAAACAGACTGAGATTAATTGAACCAGATTTTGTGTATATACATTTACCACTATTATCATAATCGGTTAGGATATTCTGGCCTTATCAAAAGTAAATTCAGCTCTAATTTAGAGTTTCCTCTGCACAAATGAAAAATTCGCCTTTCGATCTTATCTTCATGTATCGATTGCCTAATCTTAAATTGTATAAAATTTCGTGACCACTATTGTTTTCTGGAAGTTAAATATTGTTTGTTTTCACTATTGTGAATAAGATTTTCTCTTGACATTTCATTGGAGATCACCTTTGCAAATCATTTTATTGCTAAATTCTTTCCATAACTCTGAAATTAAGCATTTGTCCCTTCATGTCCAGCATCCTTCTAAAACTATTTTTGACGAATACAGCGCCATCTATCAGGAATACAACAAGATGTTTTAAATAAAATCTTCCCAATTTTTTATGTTCTTTCCGAATTTGCAACGAAAAGTAGGAGTTCCCATTTAAGATTTTAATGTTACCCCCTCCTCCGCCGTCTGGGGGTGGGGGTAAAAAATTTGGATATAATCGTACGTCCCCCTTCATACTATGAAACTATTTTGTTCGGCACACTTTTTTATTAGATGCGTATTTTAAAAGTTATTTCAATTTGTCACGTTAAATGGACCATCACGTCAAATGGAAATTGCAGCCAATCACAGTGCATTGTTCTGTTGGAACTACCAATCACCAAGTCTTATTTCTTTACGAATAGATTTCGTAAAGTTTTACGAATTTCTTTTCTCAGTATACGTCAACTATGTCATTTCCCATAAGAGCTAATATATTTTTTGTATAACTCTGACAATTTATATCTCATCTTCTAGCGACACAATTTCGATAAAATTCGAGAAAAAAATTAATGTGTATGCGCGTAAATTTTCACGAATCTCCTAATTCATACGTATCGTAATTGTACAACCCTTAACAAACAATTTGAAATTATTCACGAAATAGTGTTTATACATATCCATATATTTGAAGAATTTTGGTGTAATTATAACAGTACGAACAGCAAAATTGGAACATAATTTAATGAAATGGTTTGTAGTTCAATTAGAGACATTGTCGTATATATATTACAACCTAACTTTATGTCGATAAATATGGAAATATTTAAACACTTAATTTTCATCAGTAATCTACTCGCAATTATTACAGTACGATTTTTTAGTGTGTGCAATTTAGACCTATTACTAAAGACATAATTATTAAAGACACAAGTCATTAACACACGTACCGAAGATACTTATATTCTTTATACCATGTTTTTGCGCTAGTTGATATTTGCATTGTGCGGCATTGAATTTTAACAATGAGAGGGCATAATCATATGCGTGGTTACCTCAGTAATACATATGATCAATATACATATACATCTCGGTTAATCAATTATACGTCATGTTATTCTGATCAGACAAGAATAACCTGTGTATCTATTCTGTCACGCATGTATACGTGCACATATATTTTATTAACAATATAACTGTATGGCGACCATGCATCTTTCTCATGAATTTTTCATTTCAAATATTTTACACTGTAATTTACACTAAATCGTGCAAAGTGAATTATTTAATCACTAAACCATATTAAAATGAAAAAAATATAAACAAATTACTCTCAATTCAGAGAATAGTACTAGGTTTGCGAATGAGTATGTTCGAACAGTTTGAACTTTATAAATGAAGAGTTCAAGCACACGGTGAACAAAAAAAGAAGTTGAATTTTAAACCAGGTTTTCAAGCTTATA
>JABFPB010000590.1:0-35183 GCA_022817645.1 Ceratoteleas bidentatus
TTTTGTTGCGTTTTTATTTGTATTTTTGCATTGTTCTGGAAATAGATTTTTGTGCATTTTAAGAATAAATATAATATATTAAGCCAGTATATCTGCCAATTGTAAGAATTTGCTCAATTTAACAATTAATCTTAAAATTTGAATAAATAACTGACAACTTCATTTCTAGTCTATTCGAAAGACTGGTATCTTTATTTCTAACCTCTTAATTTCTACATGGTACTTCAGAACAAATAATTTAATACTGTTTTAAAAAATTCGAAACCAACATAATTCATCTATTTGGATCTCTGCGGTGCTCCTACAAAATCTTTCAAAATTGCTACAGCTTAAAATAGAGAATATTCTTCGCAATATTCAATTGTTTGCTATTTATAACTATCTTCAAATAGAACCTCCATCTATCGAATACCACGCACATTTTTTTTCATCCTTCATACGAATCCATTTCTTTTTAATCGATTTTTCCGCCAGGCAATTTAACACCAAATTGATAGACATACACACTTCGTTAAATGTTACACCGCATTTTTCACGGTATACCATCTACCAATACTTCATTTCTCCCCATCTCCATCCCGCGAACTCTCCTGAATACCTAAAACCCAGTCGATTCGATGAATAAAAAATGGCCACCCGGGCTCCGAACCACTTAACCGGCCAGGTGCATTGACTCGCGGGCCGATAATTGCCGGGTCGCTTCGGTCACTCGTTAGTCGACAACGAGCCGGCTTCTTCGGCGGAAATGAACGGCGCGCGTGCCGCGCTCGCGCGCTATAGACGGCGCGCGCACTTAATAATGCAACGCCGACGAAAATAAATGCATAATTGATGCACGCGGCAATCTCGGCGACCGAGAGCAGCGACGCCTGCTCCGTCGGCTATCGATCGCCGGGCATAAGTGCACGGCCGCAAATAAAAACGGAAGAGCGCGACAGCCGATCCATAACTGTGCCGCCGAGCGGAGAAAAATGGCAGTAGGAGATGGCTGGAGAAGATGGCGAAAAGGGAGGGAGGCAGCTAATCTGGTTTTCAAAACGTCAAGACACCCGACGCTTCCTGCCGAGCCGACGTAATCTTGGAACAATTCGCTTCCGACTTAAACGACGCGGCACATCGACAGATAAGGAACACGTGCACCCCAAGTGCATAAGGTTGGGCCAAATCTGAGATCGAAATGTATAATTCGGGGGGATTGGGAGCAGGGATTAGTTGTCGGGGAGAGTATGGAAAAAATTAATCTACTAGGTCAAGAAGAAATTTTGGTAAAATGTTGGTAACAATTTATAAACCGCTTTTAATCAATTTTTCATCATTTTATCATTTAGAAAAAAAAATTTTGAAATGAAATCTTCATTTCATGGAATGGATGGTAGAGAATACCAGAATTTTGGACGGCGAAATTAGGAAAGGAAGACTTTAGAAGTTTTTCGATTTTATATATTCGATTTAACTAAAACAAAAAGAAATGAGTAGAAAATAAAATGTGGAAACTGACCAACATAAAGATTAAAAGGATTAAAGGACCATTTCCGAGAAAATAATTTATGAAAATCCTGTATTTTTCTTTTTCCCGATTTCTTTTTCCTGAACAAATGTCAAAGCTGCAAAGACTGAAAAAGAAAATGAAGAAAGTATCTCAATTAAGACGTTTCATGGTAGTGTCTAAGTCGATGCATCTTGTTGAAAAAATATCGATTGTGGATAGATACGCAAGCGGACATGTAATGTGTACCTTCAGTTAAGACGTGTAACCTTGTTAAGTTTTTTTAGCGTAGATTAACTTTTTTGCTGAACAATGGAAAAGTGTATCGCTGGAGCTGCTATATACATAGCTGGGTTGAGTGTACTGTGTGTTGAGTTGACAGTACAATGGAAGAAGTATACTATGTTTGCATCAATCATACATCATTAATCATTCTGGATATTTGCCACGATGAAACTATTTTTTCAGCACAAGACACGCTGAAAGGGACAGTAAAAAATGCCGTGTAAAAAGCGGATATGCTCGAAATGAGAAACAATCCCTTTGTTAAAAATAGTAAATTGTAATGATTACACAGCAGATTTTACGGTGATAACAATAAAGCGGAAAATAAAAACCTTTTACTGTTTTTCACAACACTGTCCCGTGTTAAACCCATAATTGATATATATTTTAAATAAAAGTCAACAACAAAATTCTTAATTTACAAAAATAAACTTTTGAATTTGAAAAATCAATCTCTAATGTCTAATTTGCCATAAAAAAGTTTTTTTCTTAGATCTACGTGAAATAACGAAATAAATGTTTTTGCTCAATCCACTTAGTAGGAAGGATTTAACTTCCTTAATTCCACGCATCCTTACCTGGTGTTATCTCAAGATGACACCAGCCGAATGAATCGTCGATTAATATTACCCTAAATTGACTCATTACATCAATAAGTGGACGAAAGGTGTACGATAATAGATGATTTGTTTGTTATTTGCTAGTTTTTAATTCAATTAGCATGATGAGATCGGCACAGTGGACGGGCCGGGCAAAATGCTCGTTAGCATGAACGATGAGGGTGCAAAGAACGCGAAGAAAGTGGGGCCGAGCGACCCTTATCGGCCGAACAAATGGCGCGGGACTTTTACATCGAGTGCATCATTACTAAATGTACTTCGGCGGAAAGGAGATCCGTGTCAAAAGCGGCGTTGGGCGCAAGTCTGACGCAACCGACGGCTTATAATAATCGTGTCAAAATTACACACGATCAATCATTATAATTGCAACAACAATAAAGCGGTCAACGCAACTGAAAGCGAGAACGGTTCATAATAATTTCCATTTCAAGGTCCCAATTTTCGAGCCGAATACAATTTATTTAAAGTACCATCGATATAAAAAATAAGAGAATAATTCTTTATTTAAATTATTGTAACATTGCAATGATATAAAATGTGAAACAATCCAATTCCATCAATCTAAAAATTAAATTATACCTGCAAATATTTTTTAACTGTTTTTGTAAAGAAATGTTCTTATTGGTTGCTGTCAATCGTGTGATTGATATCCTTTTTGGAGAGTTGGCAAATGTTCATTCTGACAATGAAATTGTTCATGTGCCCCTATTTTCCTACGGAATCATTTGCCATTCGTAATCCTCGAGGTCGACACGAATTTTCGAAATCAATGCCACGCTTTGTCGTCGAGTTTTAGCGACGCCCGATGAAAACGCGCAAGGACAAAACGCGCGCGAAAAGCGCGGTTCCGGCGGACGCGCTGCCTCCAAAACCCGCGCGTTGCATAATTCCGCGAACGTTGTTCACGCTCGGAATAATCACGCGGGATTATTTTTACGGACCAGCGAGTCTCGCAAGACACAACGTTCAACCGAAATCCACGATCGCGATGAATAATTTATGAACCGCGAAGCATCTCGGCAGTTTCCTAACCGACCGACTTAGGTTATGATTTAATTGCCATGTGACGTAATTTGAGCAGTGCACGGTGAATATTTAATTCGCTGGGTGGAAATGTTTGTTATTAAAATGTCTAATGATGAAGTCTAGTGATAAATCAAACAGTAATGATAAATATTATTAGAATGTTCAGTTTCTATCATGAAAACATTCGTTTTGTCTTTATTGCACACAAAAGCACTTAAATAGTATGTTACTACTGTACGTTTGTCAATGCCATAAAAGTTATCATACTTCAACAAATTTTTGAAATGAGGATAGGATGATATTCTTTTTCTTTAACATTTTTTATAGAATGATATATTTTTTTTACTACTGCATAAGATACTCTAAATTAAACATTTTTGACAGAAAGATGAGATTTTTACATTATTTTTCAAGCGAATTATCTATGGAAAAGAATCCGAAAGAATTTTACTTTTTAACTCAAAAATATCTCTTTGATAATTTTCTTGACAATATCCGAAATCAGTGGTTTCAAATACACTGAAACGGCACATGTTCCCCAGAAAATGACTTGTCACTTATAAATGACGAAATTTATGCTTTGTCTGCTAGCCGAGTATACCCTCTGAATTATTATCCTCATTATCTTTCGACCCTGGCATTAACGCCATTCCCACCTTAAAGTGCACAATTTTTCCTTCCAACTCCCATTCCACACCCACACTTGAAAGTCACCTACAAAACACCTGTTTTTCCGCCCCGAACAACGAAATTCCGCGAGAAAACGGCTCGTAAATCTCGTCCAAACGGGATAAGCAAGCCAGAAACCGTGCCGTAAATAACAACAAATTGATCAGCTCGATTTGCATGAAAAAGGTATCAGCCGAATAAACAGCGCCAGCAACGTGGCTTATCGCGAGATTAAGACACCGCGTCCGCCCGATTGGATCGTTATTATACTACGAAAATAGTGCCAAGGCACTTCCGGTGTCACTCCGAGCAAAAGTCCTTCGCCGAGCGGAGACGCGCGCATCGCGAAGATTTCGCGTAAAGGGCGCTAAGAATAAACGAGCAATCGATATCTTCCGCGGCGGATTACGATTCGAAGGAAAAAGGCGAAAATTTTCTTTAAAATGGACAGAAAAAGTCTGTCTCAGTTTTGAGAGCTTTTCATAGTTAGGGAAATGTAATGTTCTCGAAGAGTTGGAAAACTTGGGGAGTGTAGTGAAATAAATTGTTTAATATGTTGAAGATTTGAAAACCGTACGACATAAAATCAAAGAACAGCGACATTTTATTATTTCTGTTTTTTGCGATGAAAGAAATGCTTCATCACTTCAACAACGTCTTTAACTAATTGTTCATTGCAGATGACAGAAGTTTTACGACAATATTAAATGTTTAATGATTTGAATATTGACAGAAAAGAACAAACAACATCTATTGAATTGTTTTAGCAATGATGGAATCGTCTTTTTACGATTACGAGAACTGTTTCTAATGGCTTGCAAAAAGTCTGTTTCACTGAATAGTCATTATTCCGCCAATAGCTTGATTTCTTAAAGACGATAATCTTAGCATTACGAAATTATGTTTCACTTTGAAATATACTTTGTTGCATTTGTTATGCCAGTGAAAAAAAGACGATTAGATTAAAACATTTATTTCTCTTAATTAGTCGAATTACGAAGTAGATTAATTTGAGATAAATGCCACGTTGCAATGCTTTTTGGTAAACAAATTTCTTTACGAAACAAGAGTTTTACGTTGAATACTCTTAGCTATTTACAGACGACATCGACTAATGCTGCTAATAAACATCAACAAACTTAATTTCAATGTGCTTAAATTAATTTAAACAATTTATTTAAATAATTTATTTATATTCATTTAAACTCTTTATTTAAATTTATTTAAAGAAACAATTTCAGACACTAGCAATTACCATCCTAATTTAATAATTTCTTCCTTTTCCCTCTATCTTTCTGTTCTTCGTACCTGTAAACTCATCAATCACAACATCCCATTTCCCCAAAATTCTCTTAATCGAAATAAAAACCTCCTAAACAATCAATTCCACATTGCAAATCGAAAAAAACAATGACTCTCATAAAAGGGCCATCCCCGCAATAATACCTACGAGTTGCGTTGTAACCGCTGCAACCCAATATTTGTACACAGCATAAAATGCTCTGTCACGCACCAGCTGACTGCCACTCGTGATCCGAATGGAATCACGTGTACGGCTTTGTAAACGCTGATTTTGCATCTTGTGAATCAATTTACTAGCGCGCGAAGTACCGTCCGAACCTCTCTTCCCCCACCACCCTTCCTTCCCCCTCCCCTTTCTTTTCTCCCATTTTCCGTCTCTCTACTCCGCGTCTTTGTTACCGCGAGTTAAATACTCTAATTCGTATTAATGGATGGCTCGATGCCAAACGCGCCGTCTGAGTGGGGAAATCCGTCCGAGTCAAAGACTGCGTAATGCGTCTTGTGAGTGCGTTCACACCGCGCGAAGCGACGCGCTGTAAATTTCGCGAAACGTCGTCGATTTTCTCGTTCGTTAGGCGCGATTATGCCGTTCGCGTTAACTCGATAATGGCGGCGATTGAGGGGAAGAAAAAGTCGGGCCGAGCGCTGCAGTCGTCAAGATCGTCGCTTTATCTTCGTGAAAGAGTCCCGGGTATAAATAGATCGCTTTTTATAATATCAAAGGACGGGGCCTTTTGTCGCTCAGGCGCGGAGAACGCATTTCGGTGTGAAGGGGATTCCCGTTTTATATTGCGTTACACAGAGGAAAGCGACATTTCGACAAAGAATTTTTGGCCTGAGCATTTTAACATTTCGGAAAATTTAACTCTTGAAATTTAAGAAACGTGGGATGCGAGGTCATGTTTTGTTGAAATTTCTCTAAATTTAGCCAATTTAACAAAACCCTTTGCTGGGTGTAAACTGTCGGAATATGAGAGGATATTTCATACAAAATTTCCGACTGTAATTTTGGTGGAAAGGTTCGTGCCATTGTGTTTCGGGATAATCGTGCGCGTCAAATGTTTGTCGATTAACGTTCGCACCCGGTTTACAGTGCCGAAAATAATTGCTTTCCACGGCAGAGAACGAACGCGCAGATACAGATGTTCGCTGTGGCGTCGAGCTTTAATTAACCAATCGGACGAGGGATAAGTCTTTTTATGCGTTGCGCCACTCAGAGCGCGATACCGTTGAAGTATCATCTGGCGTTAAGTACCAGTCGCAGTGCTTCCTTTTTTCGTTTCTCAAAGATAATCCTCTTGAACGATATCAATCGTTGGGGTCATTTTCAACAGCTCGCCGCAACAAATTTTCGCGTGAAAACCCGATAAAACGTGGTTTCGAGCGCCACCTGGTTGAAAATTCTTTTTCCAGAATATACGATTGTTATTCTGCGCAATTCTAGGGAGTGAAACTGCGATAAAAAGAGTGGATTTTCTCGTTGCAACTCGACGAAGCAATCCGCCGAATATAAATTCCAGAAGTACGAGTCTGTTGTTTGTTAGTTTCGGTGTATTGAGGAGTTTTCTGGCGTCGGAGAGAGAAGGAAACGGCGTCGCAGAGATTAAAGGAAAGTCCCCGGCTTCGTAAAGGCCGTTTCTGCGAAATCGAGAAGTATGTTTGCTCGGGAAAATACAGGCATCGAACGTTTCCGGCTTATTTTCCCGAAAATGCGTCCGACGGCGAGATATGCGCGCCACCTGACAGATATTTGGATAACGAAAAGATGGACGATCCCGTCGTGACGATAATCCCGAAATGAACGGTATTTGTTTGATTCCACCAATTTTAGCAGATGGTTGGAATGAAAAAATAAACATTAAAGATTTTCTGTTTGATTACTTCGAATAAGAGATTAGTTTAAGAGCTAACGAAACGAAACGAAAATGTCGTCTATTGATCGAGAGATGGCGCCACTAGTACTGAAAAATGGAAAAATCTGCAATTGTCTTGACATGTTTAAAATCTTTTCTGTTGTTTTAGCACCTGACTTAAATAATAAAAACGGATTTATAATAATTCCGAAAATACAAAAGCTACTATTTTCTTTATCTTTTTTCCTCAATAATAAAATTTAATCCCGATTAAACTCGACGCAATAATTACGTTTCATCAACCAAAACATAGTTTGCTAAAATACTGTTCCGCTAAACTCAATTTTAAACAAAACCAACTGCCACCGTCTGTTAGGAACGTATTTAAAAATAGTATAAAAACCACATTTTTTTTCTTCTTGCCTCCACGATTGAATTCCCGCGGAAAAGTCGCGAGTTGTCAAGTCTTTTTTCGTCGCACGCTCCCTGCCACGACACGAACAACGGCGCGCCGGTTATCCGTGCGCGAATACAAAAAAGGGCCGCTGAATAGAGTCTGGCTGCGGCTGTTCAGGGCCCGACCCGGTTTGTCCCCTCTTGCAGTTGCACACGTGGTACAGGGTGCGTCAGTAATTTCGATGTCAGTGCGAGCGAAAAAAAGGCCGCTGTGATATCGCAACGAGGAGATGCTGTTGTTTATCGTTTCGTTGCGGCGGAATGAAAAAATCGCAGCCAAAAGCGCAATCGAGATTGGAAAACGGGGTTGCAGGTAAACTAGTGGAAATGCAGATAAAGTCCGGATTGTGCGAGGAAAACGTGTTTGTATGGAATTTGAAATAAATAGCTGGCGCGGATGAATTTCGCGAGAAAAAGCGATTCGCCGGCGGAGCCTTGGAACGGGAATTCGGCCTTTGAATGTTGTTAAAAATAGCGACAGCGTGAAATGTTGGAAATCTGAATCGATTAACTGTCACGTGTCGGAAAAATAGGCAGATAGCGCAAAAGCCCTTTCGAGAAGACGTTTCAAAATTGAGGAAGTTCCGGGACGGCAAATTATTGATTACATGTTTTCGAAAGTTTGAACATTTATAACTGGCGTTGAGTTTTTTGAAAGGCTGGATTTTTGTTTTCAGGTAATTGAAAAAGTTGGTGAAAAATTGAGAAAGAATCTGTTATTTGTTTAAATGCAAGTATTGACAGAATTTCCTTGTTCCGAAGACGTAATTCTTCAAAAATTACAGCTCGTAATAAATTTCCAGTAAAAATCAATATTATGGAAACATTACTTTGAAACACCCGAGCTCGGAGATAATAGACTTGATATTTCACCTTAAGAGGATCTCGCGACTGCCGCCGCGAAGTTAGGGTATTTTCAATTTGTGTCACGACGCAAAATAATTAATGATTTTAACGAGAACAGTTCGATCCTTTAGTTTGGGAGAGTGTAATCCTACACGTCACGATGTGCTTCGAAACGCCATTTTCGTGAAACATCACCCGCTCTTTTCCTCGATGCGACTAGTATTTCTCTTTTACGGCGCTCTCGATTGTCTTTATTTATATTAATACACGCGGGCAAAACCGAGCAAATTGTGATGAAACTATTCCTAAAGTTTCTTCAACCGAGACTTCTTTCTTTACTCAACGGAATCGCCTTAAATATTATTTCGCGACAAACGAAAAATCTTGATCAATAAAATATGTCCTTAATGCCGGAAAGTGAAGCGTAATTCAGAGAGAATATATTTTTAAAGTATAAAAGCTTGAGAAAAAGTTTATCTTCTTAAACGTCATTGTCTTCCTTACACATTTGTTCAATATTTGATATTCGCTTGAATAAATAGATGATGATTGACGCAACCAAATGTCAGATCAATTATAAATGTTCAAAACAATGTTGGTGTTCAATCTGTAACAATCGATTTCTCTTTCTTCTAAAGTGCAGAAATGCTTCTAAAGTTTACTGTGTCATTTATCTTTTTCTAAACAAAACTATTATTCTTATTTGCTTGATTTCACTGTATTTGATTGAAAGAAATAATAAAAGCACAAAAATATTAAATCCCACATGATAATTATTTCCAGGTTTGTAAACAACCTGAAATATGTTAAAAAGTAGTAAATTAAAACTTGTTTTAGACCAACAGAATTCTTATTATATTTTTAATTTATTCTTCCAGTTGTCAAAATCGGTTGTGAAGTAATACTGTTGTAAAAAAGTTGTTCATACAATGTTGGCAATCACTCTTTTTCTGATCATCCCAAATTAAATTTTCGTAACAAGACTCTTTCTTTTTGTCCACCCTTGCTTCCACTCTTTTGCCCCAACATTATCTCCTTTCCGACTTAGACTTTTCTCGTGAAACTGCTCGCAATCGCGTGAAGCAACTCGGAATGAAGTCGCCCATTCTCGTTTCGTCAAGTGCACCGGGGACAAAAGAGCTCGATCGGGCCGACGACGCGACACCGGAAACCCGACGTCGAGTGGGAATAAAAAAATGTAGCAACAATCGCGGGACTCGGCGACACACAAATGAGCCGATTTCGCGGCCATGCTGGCCGCGGATTTCGCGAGCGTTATTTTTATCGATTGGTCCTGCACGGTGGCGCGCGGCGCGGGATGGATCGGCGGCAATTGGACGCGACTTGACAACGTAACCGATGCTTTCGGAATGAGCCGTAAATATTGGATCGCGGACTGCTCTTCTATTTGCTCGTTAAGGGCCTCGTTTTGTGCATCGGTTAGTAAGCCGGGCTACGGAGGAAGCCGAACGAATCGGCGTGAGAGCGAGAGATTTTGGCGGCGCGCCAGCGAGCAACGTAAACTAGAGCCACGTTCGAGCGCGCAATCACGGCCGAGGAGCGCGCAGGTCGATTCCGCGCGACCCAACCTTTTTTCGCAAATTTTCGACATTGCAGGGGAGAGGAAAGTGGACATTGAGATGGGTTTGACAATCGCGAAGAAAACATGTAGACGATAATCATGAAATATGAAATTCGAGAAAGTGCACTCTCAAAAATGTGCTTTAAAGTTTACCGGATTCTTTTGAAACTTAAAAGATTTTGTATTCATATTTCCAAAAGCAAAATAATCCCTAATCATATGTGCACTTATATGTAGTTTCTTGAAAAATAGTGTTAAATAGCGAGAAATCATTAATTAATTAAAATTCTTTATTGGAAACAATAAAGAATGAAAATTAAACAAAATAATTCAAATAATGTGATATAATAGTTACGTATTTGATCTTCGATATTCAGAAAAAGTGTTTTATTACCTTTTCAAGTGTGAATACGATTCTGAAACATTGAAAGACTATTATATGTAGGATATTTCATGTTGCTTAACTTTTCACTGAGTTTTGAAAGCCTTGAAGGCGAATATTGATATTTGCAACTTTTTTGATAAATATTGAATACATCAAAACAAAGTTCTGCAAACATTAATACAAAACCCATCAACAAATAAAGTCCTTATTGCAGTATTGCATTCGACAAAAAGTTCCATCATATTTGAATATTGTTTACCATATCTTATATAATAGTGCAAATCAATTCTCTTGACAGAATCCAGACGAAAGTAAACAAACGAGTTTCATTAATTACCCAATGTCTATTTTCTGTCACAAAAAGAAGCCTTTATCTAATATTTGCTATAACGACAAAACATCCTTAAAGCCAGCAAACCGTCACTCCACTACAATATTAGATTCTTACATAAACAACGAAGAAAGAAGAACCGTGATTCGATCTGGTTTTTATTCCTTGCAAATCGTTCATGCATATCAAATTTCGTATTTGTTCTCCTAACTCGCGGATCTTCAACTTAGTCTTTTCTTAGTTTTCGAGAATTGTAAATATATCTACAATCTACTCGCTTTGACTTAATACATCTATTTTCGAGTAAAAATGCAAAACGTCAATTTTAAGATGTGAAATTCTCTCATGAAACTGACATTTCGCGTCGAAGTAGACGTATAATCCAATATTTGCGTCATGGCCAGCAAAAATATAAATTTTCAAAATGTGACATTTTACAGCGCAAGATTACGTTTCTTTTCCGCGGACTTGAATTCGTCCTAAACACGCCTCGAAAACGCCTGGAAACGTTAGAAACACGCGACGGAAAAGGCGCGCGAAAGGTTATTATTAAACGGAAAAGAGCCATGCTGCTTTCCAAATGGCGTTATAAAACGCTCGAAAAAGGAAAAGTGAAACGTAATAACACCTTCAATAATTTCAACGAGCTGGCGACACGGTACTATATAAATACACGTACACACTAAACAATACACCTATCCATCTGCACACTGAGAAAAGTTATAAAAAACTCTAACTCAGTGTCGGCGAAAAATTACTAACTTTTAAATTAAACCTATAAAACATAAAAACATTCCATTTAAAAAATCTCAAATATGCAAATGTTTTACTTTTATACTTCGATTAAAAAATACAACCCCCCTGCTCTAAATTTTAATAAGTTAAAAATCGTCCCTTTATTCCAATAACTGCCTACGCATTTAAAATAAGTGAATATTCACTTATTAAAATTTAGACAGCTATTAAAATTTTTTGTCCCTTCCCAAAATCGCTGACTAACTCCTCGCTTTTCCAGAACACCTATTGTTCCACCTTGTCATTAATCCGCGCATGTGCGAAAAAAACCTTCTCGCCGACCAACTACGGTCGAACGACTGCGCGACCGCGCGAAATTCGCCGCGTTCAAATGAGCGCGCTTTTGCGCTCATTTGCATGAGAATTCGGCGCGAAAAATTGACAGCGCGATGGCGGTTCTCGGGGGAACAATGCGTCGCGTTTTCGAGCCGCGCGAGAGACGAGCGGACAGCGACAATGGAAATTAAGTCGGAATATATCCGGATTACGGGGCCGAGCGAGCACGCTGTATAGCGCGCGTAGTGACGTCACTTCCGGCCAATCAAAAGTGATCAGCGCGCCGGTGGGAGAGTCCGAGGAGACAACAAAAGCCGGACCGTACTCCGGCGAAACTTGGCCCGACGTTCCAGACGAATCGAGAGAGAAACTTCGAGCAGACCCGCGTGTAATCAAGTGCGCAATATCGGACGAACTATTCGCGTTCGAATCCCGACGGAGGAATTTTTAATATTGTCCGCAGTGACGCAAATAACTTTCAGTGACTCGGAGATGAAAAGCAAGGGAGAACACGGTGTTCGACGATTCGATGGGGGATTATGAGGGATTTCGGGGAATTTTATTATGTTGTTATTGGACGGGAAAAGATTGAATCAATTCGAGGAGTGAGACGAGATTTTTTTAATGGGAAAAATCGAATGAAAAAACAAACTAAATGTTTATTTTAGGCCTGTGAATTATTTGTGATAATTATTTAGCAATTTTAATCTGGTTTTAAACATTAATTTATAATGTTTTACTCGTTCATAAGTCACCATAATAAAAAACAATATTTGTCTAAGAATAAAATCTCCCAACAACTGAATTATATAAATATTTCGATTAGTATTTTTAGTGGAATACCCGTATTGAATATAAGGTCACTTAGTTTTTAATTGTTCAATGTTTCAATTTAGTCCTTTGAGCCGGACTTTACCAATGACACCTCAGTTCCATTTGCCAAAGCTCATTTTTGTCTAAAAAAATGACACCGACCATTAACCGAATTACGCGAGCAACATTTCCGATTGAAAACGCAGCGAGGCGAGCGAAAATAATCGCCGCGCGCATCCGACGCCGTTTACACGCTCGCGACGAATGTGCATCCGTCCGCGCCCTTCTCTAAGCTCGAGCGCACAGAGTACCTAATAGCTTGTCGTATCCGACTTAACTCGTCTACCCAATTGAACGCAATTAGCGCGCTCTCCGCCGCGCCGTCGCGCAGTTTTTCCACATTGCCATACGAAGTACGTTAGCAATAAAATAATGTACAGAAAATAATGAAAAATTTAACATCGTGATTTTTTTCAGTTTGGTTATGGTGGATTATAATTTGATCTGCAACTTTGAAGTTACATAACCTCTAAAAACCAATTTTTTGTTGGAAATGAACTTTTGAATTACAAAAATGTTTCGTGAAATTGGAGAATTTAATTTCACACGCCGTCCAAAGGATATTACTTTTTTACTTTTTGAAACAATCTCAATTATAAATCAACATCTCTTTGAACCGAAAACAATGCATGTTGTAAACATGAAAATGAAATATTTTTTTATAAAGATGAAAACTTTTGATCTTTTGAATGACTGTTCCAACACTAACACGGCATGAGGTAATGTAATTTTTCACATTTAGTGTCAATTTACGTTCCGTTTTAAGACAAATGAATTGATGGTAACTTTATTCAATTACGTCATATTTTGGATTCTCGGTAGCCAGTTGTGAAATTATGGATTTAACAATTTCGATTTGACTACAATTCAGTTTAATGTCTCTTACAATCAACTCACTTAAAAAGCCAAGAGTAACTGACTAGTATCTGAGAAACTGGAATTTTTCCACTCGCTTCGGAAAAATCCTTAAAAATTCAATGAAACTGGAGACTTTAATAACATTCTTTTGACGGTGAATATATCAACACACCATAAAAAATCCAGTGTAAATCTAGTATAAAGTTGTTAGTGGCTCAAAAAAGTTAGAAGATATAATATAGGTGATTATAATTTGTAGAATTGGCAAATATACTACTTTGTAATATTATATCTAAAAAAAATATATTACATTTGGACATAAATTACCGACTTTTCTCAAGACACACTTATCCATAGCTGTTATTATGCGTACACGCCCTTTCCGGAAACATGTGCAAACTTTAGAAGCAGTTTCCAATCACTGCTTCGCTGGGAAATCACTTGGAAAACTGATTTTTCGGTGTTCCCGCATAATTCAAAAAGTGTAAAGTTAGCAGATACGGAAGAATCCCTCTACACTTTTCATTGTGTTATTTGAACTTTTTTATCATGTTTCTTACACCGACATGTATTGTCCAAAGGATTGGTTTCGCGGAATAATTCGACGATTGAAAATGAGTCCAGAAACGGCGGTGTTCGACCCGCTCGATAAATTTAACCTCAAAGTAATACTGGCACGGAATCGCCAATGCTATTTGTTTTATAAATTACGCGGCGCTGTTGCGCGAGATTTACTGTGGTTGCGATTTCGGTTCGGAGTTCATTGTTTAAACATTGATCGGCGAAAAACATTGTGCAACTGATAAAAAAGGACAAGATAAAACATGAACTGTAGACGAACGACATATTTCGCCTCGGTGCATCCGGCGAAAAATGCCGCTTGTTTATTTACTCGGACAAACGCGCCATTGCCCGGCTAATTTTGCATAACTTCGAGATTAAAAACCGTCGTTTGAAAGTGTTCCGCAATTGAGCATTCCGAGCGCATATTTCGCGTGTCTGCGACGGAGATAGAAAGGAGCCGGATTGCACAAAAGAAGCATAATGGATGTGAGAAAACGAGCGGCTCGATCGGATAATTGAACGATGACTTTTTCGCGATCGTTCGAAATGTGTGTCTTTCTGTTCGAATCGCGACGCGGAAAAGCCGAACCGGAAGTCGCGCGTTTCGTAATTCGCGCTCCACATTACGTCCCAGAATATATTCTTGCTGGATTCACTTACTCTGTCACGCACTTTCCACGAGATCACGCAAGTTTAAGATCGTTCAAGAAACTGGACAGTAAATTTGTACGGAAGAAAAAAAATATATCGTCGAATGAAAACGAAATATGTTGGATTTCGGGCAATTTATTACATCGTCCTGTAGAAACATAAAAAATGAAAATGTGAAGCAGTTTCAGGCTTTTTCTGATTTTTTCAAACATTTTCAGGCTCTTTATTTCGACAAGGGAATATATTAACTTTATATAAATTTATATAAATTGAATATACATTTTCAGTAAATTCTTATCATTAAAGTAAATTATGACCCAACATTCAAAAGATTCAATTCTGCATTCGCCTTTAGAGAATGAAAGATTCCCCGGTTTCGATGTGAATGAAAATGTGGCAATGAAGAGCCACAGAATATAAAGCAATGAAAATCGTTCGATTAAGAAGAGGATTTATTTTTGTGAGAACAATTACGGCTGATAAAGAAGGGTCTGTTTAATCACTTGAAACGGTGCTCACTAATAGTCGGTTTGCTCATTGATCATTCGCGAGAATTATTCCACGAATATCGTTTCTTATTGATGAAGTCGCGCTGGGAAAGGATGACTGAAATAAGGCGAACGCCACGGAGAATAATGTAATATCGCGTTTCCAGTTTTGGCGATATTAATGCGATGCAATATAGATGACGAATGCGGATGACACGCGACATTAATAAGGCATTAATAAGGTTTTTAAATATCGGAATTCGTTTATCTCCGCGAGAGTATTGCTTCATTATCCGTTACGGTGCATTATTTGGAAATATAGGCGATCGCGATTCTGTCCGTAATTAGTTTTTTGCCGCATTTTTTATCGAAGAATTTTGGCTTGTCATTGTTTACCTGGAGAAGCATTCTGCACGATTTTTGCGGTTAATTATAAACAATTTTCGCAACATTCATCGTGTTCGAAATATAGTTGGAGTCAATCAATTACTTAACAATTGTTAAACTGAATACGCAACATATTAAAAGAATTGTTGGTTAAAAGTGATTATTCAAAAAACACTTTTTTATTCAAAATTGCCTTTCGTTGTAAATATCAGTGACGAAGAGAAATGTTCTAATAATATTTGAATGCTTCTACTCAGGAATCAGTGGAAAAAGTAGAACATTCCTGTAGTCTCCTAACACAAAAAAATACGTTGAACAAATGTGAAAAAGATGTTGGTACGACATTATGATAAACGACGATGCATAAACTTCATGCGCAAAGCAGGACGCAAACAAACTATGTTTATTTTTTCCCTGTCTTAATGTTTACATATTTATGTCCTGTACAATGAACTTTCAGCATGCTTTTTCTTATTGAAAAATAACTTCTTATTGACAAAAAACATATGTATTGCTTAAAAAGAATTAAGACTAAGTCAGATTTTCATATCCGTCATTTGAATACTCTCAGCATAATTATAATATTTAAAACATCACACATTGCCTATCTAAATCTGCATAAGGAAACGTAAAAATATAATTTCTAAAATAAATCTTATTACAGTCTCTGTGAAAGATTCTAATAATTTATATTAAGTCTATAAGATACCCAATCAAAAAAAAAATGTTTCATTTTTCCTTTTTTTTTAATTTTTATTTTCATCTACCCCTAAATGTTTCCTAAAATATCCACATGTCGACTCCTCTCAACTCCCAAAATCCTGGCCAAAACCACACTTTTCTCGTTTACGACCCCATTCCCAAACGTAAAAGCAATTACGCCCAATTACAACAATTGTCCGCAATTAGCGATCGCAATAACCGGGCCGTCGGTCCGGCGCAAAAACTCTTGCGCAATCGACAGAGCGAGCGCGACGCGCAAACAAGCGTAACGGCCTCGCTCGTGGCGTCGCAAAAGCCGACGCGCTTTTTGATAAAGAAGATCTGTCTTGCGGCCTGCGCAAAGATGAATCGCGCTGCCGTCCGCGTGCAGCTGACTCACGCCGCCGGTTCTACGTAAAACGCGCGACGACTTGGCCATGTTGCGCGTACAAATGCAACTCGCCATGTGGTTTCTCACGCGAGCATGACATGACATCGAACCGAACGAGTTCCAGCATTTCGTGGGTGCAACGCCACATACGAAAGGTTTTTCGTTTTTACTCGCGATAATGAGAAAATGGAAAGGGTCTGGCTAAATTTGGAAATTAAATTGTTGAAACTAAACTGATAAGTATCGGAAACTTAGTTATGATTGTTCTGGAAATAACTATTATTTTGTCACAAATCTATTTCTTCGTAAAAGTTGTATTGTCTAAACTTGTTGGAAGGAAAATCGCCGCCATTGAAAGACCGAAAATTCACTTGTTAAACGCGCTACTTTATAAGTTGGAATCCTCTTAACTCCGGAACACACAGGAAAACCTTGTATTACTTTCACCGCACTTTATAATGACGACAACAGATGTCGTCATACTGCAACCAGCACCAAAACGTGACCCCCATGCCAGACAAAGCACACATTGACAATAACTACTAACTAAACAAAACCCATCATTTATCCACTCCTCCTCCTCTTTCTTCAATTGTATCGCTTTTGTGTCCGAACTCTAAAACAGTCCCTTAGCAATAGGAGATATATTCGAAACATCGGAGGATTTTTATCCAATGATACTCGCATATGAAGTGTAATTGTAAGACAGCGAAATTCCGACATACCTTCAAATAATTGTTTTAAACATACTTCAAATAAATGTTTTAAACACAGTGTGTTTAAAACAGGTATACAATATTAAATCTTCTGCTTAGTAATATAAAGGAGACAAAATATAGGATTTCCAGACTATTTCCTCAATCTATAGAAAAATAAAAAATTTCCATCTCTCCACTCTAACATTCACCCAACTGCCTTCCATCAGAAACGCAATATTTTCAATAGTAAAGCACCTCTCTCCGGGAACTATTTCTTTTGCCGAACTCCTCCGGGGAACATCGCCGAATATCAACATCCGAGCTCGCCACATGGATCCCAAATCCTCCGGCTATTAATAGCACCGAATCCGGCGTTCGTGCCCTCTGGAGTGCAATGTTTGTTGAACCAAGTCGATTCGCGCGGAACGTGCGATTCGCCCGCGTTATTTATATGGATCGGAATCGTCATAACGCGTTTAATTCGTGCTTGTTGTCGGGAAGACGGTTCGAGTAGCCTCCAGTTTGGCATAGCGCCAACGCGTAGGCAGCCAAGGGTCTCGACCGGCGGAAGCCTTCTGCGAGACATCGGCGAGTTCGCGGAAACCGAATCAAATATAGCCTGCGTTCGGTCGGGTGCGTTTTTTAGCGCCGTTTTCGCCTCGATTACGTCTCAGGGTCTGCCCTTTTCTCGGCAAATTGCGCTCCTTCCCGCGAGAGAGCCTGGCGAAATTTGTCTGCCGAGCTGCAGGCCAGGCAAAGTACGTTTCGTTGTATGCTGCGGCGCAACTCGACCCGGGGGAACCGTGGCGGAGGCAAAAATGACGCCATTCGCGATGAAAGATTACCGCAAATGTTGCCCGAGGTGAATTCAGTTGCTGGTGCTTCACGCGGGAAAATCGTTATTTGAATGGCGATTGGAAGTTCGAAATGTAGGAAAAAGAGTGGAAAAAGATGGTAGTTTCAATGTAAACTACACCAGCGCCATCTGGAAGGAACTACCGATAGGAAGTTTTATGAAATATGATATGGTATATTGCATAGTAAATATGTTAATCCTAAAAGTTATTTTTCTATAGCAACTTTTTTAAGTAGAAAAGTTTCGATATTGTGGAAATAGATATAATTTTCAACTGAAAATTCTGTTACAGGGATAGCTGCAGATGGCAGGAGACGATACTAAACTAACATGAAACTGTGAGCCAACATATGTTGCTGGTCAATGTTCGAACAATGTCCGAAGTGAATAAAAACATTCCAGTTGACCTTAAAGATATAAAAACAGTATAAAAACAAATCTTCCTTTAAAATATTATTTCCTAATTGCACCAAGATCGGTTTGAATATTAAAAAATGGTAATTTCCTATATTCTAAATACTGCATCAAGTTATCTTTGATTCGACGTAAAAAGAAAGAAATTCGTCTATCAAACTAGATTTTCCTCAGCTATGTTATTTGAACCATATTTTACACCATCAACGTCGTCATCTTCCAAATAACTTCTTTCAGTCTCATAGCAGCGACATCTGCCGAGCCGTCACTTCAAATTTCCCGAACGCCACATTCCACATCGCATACCCCGCATTATCCCTCCGAAACACAGCCTCTCAGTCTCCCAGCTGCATTAGCGTGCAATTAAGCTGACGAATTATGACAAGACGCCGCGTAAGCGTTGCAATATAAATAACGAAAATTGGCGGCAATGATGCAATTGATGTCGACGTAGGACTATTTCACGCGAAAATTGGCACTGAGGCACAAGCAATTAAATCTGAAACGCGTCAGTCGCGAGATCCCGCGTTTTTAGTCCCGAAATCGGGGTTAAAAACGCGGGTTCTCACCCTTTCCTCATTCGTCCTCGATAAAATCGCATGTCTCGCGTCGATTCTCTGAAAAAAAGCCGCGCGATGTGAATAATTGACGTAAATTTTTGAACATCATTCTTCTCATATATCTTGCACCCCAAAATTGTCGAGTTGGAAAGGTTCATAAAATTTTACGATAATATTTCAGGGAAAAAATAACAATGAATTAATTTCCTTGGCTAAAACTTGGCTCTAGTGTACCCACTAGTTCTAAGTAAGAATGGCATCATTTTGAAACTGCAATTCTCATATCTCATGAAATGTACCAAGTTTAACTGAGGAATAACTTCTCTGATTCTACAACCATATTTTATATCCCAGCGAAATTTCGACGTTAACATAACCTCAACTTTCATCGAGCTTCTCTATCTACGTTTTTCACTCGGAATAACTGAACCTATCTTGTTCCATCGAATTCTCATTGCACTAACTATTCGGGTAGTGACTTTTGCAGAGCACTTCTAACTATTTCTCTCCGCCTAGTTTCGAAATTCCGGACAAAAAGCCTGTGGTTTCGCGAAACCGCAATTATCCGGCAGATGAAAGCTCGTCTTGCTTAATCCGTAGAAACGCCTTCGCGTAATTGCACCGTCGAATCTGTCCGGCGAGTTGCGAAAAAGCACCAAGAAATATTTCGCGAATCGAGATAAATCACTGGTTTTGGCGGGAATCCGAGTATTATTCAAACGAATTTCAAAAACCCTGAATGTTACCTACTCTAAACCTTTCCTACCTACTTCAAACCCAAAATTACTCCCAAAATAATAATTCTCATCCTAAGGTCTATTTCTTGCATTTTTTCATAATCTGCATAAACAAAATCTTAGTTTTGGCGCGAATTTACACATTCAAAGTTGCTATTTCGGTACGATGTCCTCTGAATTAGACGCGTCTTTTGTTTCGGGGCATTCGTCACGGTGACTCGATTTTCGAGTTGTGCAGATGGCGCTCGCGTGGTCGTCACTTTTATTAGCGTCTTGGGACGTTTCAGCAAACAGACGCGCGGCAATCGGCGGCAAAAGGTTCGGAAATAGCGCACGCGTAATGGATTCGGCCGTTTTGCCAGCGAATTCCTTATGCCGGGACGTAGGACGAAATACGTCGCGTGCTTGGCGCGGGAATTTTGAGTTAATGGGTGTTCCGAGTGGATTCCTGGGAAATTATGAAAGTGTCTTTGAGGAAGACGAGTGGGTACAAAACTACTCATGTAACTTTTCAGCCGTTATTTACTCGGCGATGTTGTGTGTTGTGGAAATCACTGCTCCTTTGACAAAGGGAACGACCTCTTCACTTGGAAAGAAATACATGTTAAGAAGAGCAACTGAAGTTTCATTTCATTCGGAAGGAAATTTCAAAGTAAATTGCTCGAAATGAAATTAAGATTGCCAGTAGTGAACGGGATTTCATTGTAATGAGAAAAGTCAGAAGTCCTCGTGATAAAATTGACAAATGGGGAGATTACGGTAGACAGGAATTTCTCACAGAAAATCCAGTTGATTCATTGAAAGTTTTTCAGATTCATTGAAAATGCTGTGAGTCGCAGTTTTGAACCTGGACCATTATTTCCTTGAAAATGTATACGACCAATTTTGTCTTCTTGCGTCTAAACCGATTGTTCATTCCCTCTTTTCGGTTAACTTTGTACCTTTATTAGACATATTTCATCTATCCTAATTAACCCTTACTACCTTGAAATAACTTGTTTCCCCCGAAACGAGGCAAAAAAGTGGAAGATGAAGCGAAATAAAAATACCGACGCCCGGGGGTGAGCGTCGATTGGCAGCGCTCCTACGATGATAAAGGGTTTAATTCGAGGCCTGTGTAATAACACGTAACGACGCCGTTCAAAGGCCGAATATGAACACTCGATTCGGCGTCGCAACCTTGAGCATAATTGTCGCCGATTATAGAATTCCGACTATTTCGGTTTGCAACTCACGGGTACTTGTTAATAACGGTGTTCGCCCCGGTTTTCGAGCAATTTCGCGCAGCACATTTGCATTTCACTTGCGCAAATGGCACCGAAAGTTGGGCGCCATTACGTAACGTTACTTTCTTTTGGTACTTTCTAGAATTTGATAAACCAAATTCTAACTTTGAAAAACAGTTGCCATTCGGTAGGGTAAATTTTTAAAGGTTATCATTTTCAGAGATTTATGTTTACGATTTGACACAAATTATAGTAACATTGAGAAACTTTTCCCAGATGGCACATTTTATGATCGTTTGCCAAATGGCAGAAGTTCTTCGAAATTGCTATAACTGTTTCCGAAAGTGCCACTATATGCACTAAAAAATAGCGTCTTAATTAAGACGTTTTTGCGTCTTTTTAAGACGCTTTACAGTGACTTGAATAAACTCCATACTGAAGAGGACATTTAGACATAATGATTTTTCCAAATGTTTGTCTCCTAACCAGATTCTTCAGTCTTCGTCGAATGCAAAACTTTTCGACGTGAAATAAGAGTGTAATTAAATTGGGGCAATAAAAAATTTCGCTACATTTGTTCTCGAATCGCAAGCGCGATAAATCCGTAAGCAATTCAAATGCAAAATTAGAGTGTCAGCTACAGAGTCACAAATCATCCCGCGTTCGCCATTTTTTCACAGCGGACGTGAGATTACACGCTTTTTACAACTCGTTGGGCACCCTGCTTTGTCTTACTAAAATACTGGAAATGCCACCGGGGAACGGGGAGGGGGATTCATCAACCGTCAGCAAACTTGAGAGGAGTCCTCACATTGCGACGTCAAATAGTTCGCCGAAACTTTCGTGAACAAAGGCGCCGCCTGGCGGAGGGACGGCGCTCCATTAATATTCGATTCGAATATTTAGATGCGACCCAGTCGTACGTTCAGACAATGATTTCGGCTGCGATTTCGCGAGACTTCTAATTGAATTATCGAGTTTCTCGCGCGGTGCTCCAATTAGTCGCGATCATTGTTCTTATAGTCAGACTTTTCATCGAACTCTTTCGAATAGACTGTTTCCATTTTAGTTATCTGATTAAATGGGCCTCGACTAATTTCCGCGTGTTCCACTCGACGAATCGCTCGTGTTTCCCGACAATAAACGACGGAACGCGCGCGACTTAATAAACCCTCGACAGCAAATGTATTATTACAGCCGCGACCCGTTTTGTCTCCTTTTATCATTTGCTTAGCTTGTTTTCTCGGGAAAAAGAAATCTGCGGAAAAATCGACGCAGAAATAACGTCGAGCATCGACCTTCCTTCGACACCATTTGTCACCCCCGCCCCTCCCCCTCCTCATCTTAATTAATTTCCTATAAACGTCTCATTAAGTTAATTAATTGGTCGCAACTTATTTAAAGATTTCGCGCCGGCCAAAACGCTTGATCGCGCGGCATAATTCAAAACCCGCGCATAACTTAGCGACACGCGACTGGAATGTCGTAACGCGCGTTGAATTATTAGCCATTGGCAATTAATAAAAGCGATGCCGTAACGGAACGTGATTTCGTCGGGTCGTCAATTAAGTTGCCCTAAGTGAACAAAACAACGAGTGCGTAATTGATGTCGAAACAGCCGCGCCACAACATTTCCGTTGCCGAAATAGTTGCGTCGGATTAAATGTTCGACGTCAACATAGCCAGTTGGGACCATCAAGTTGGAAATGTTTCTGTAAAATCATATTCTGGGTGACAGTTTTTGGATGTTTATGTTGTTTAAACTTGAGGAACTAACAATCCTACTTTGTGCCTTTGAAGAATCGTGGCACCTGCTTAGTCTGTTAAAAAAAGTTATAAAATCTTCTGTAAAATCTTATCACTTTTCCAGTATTATAAACGGAGAAATAATTTTTCGACTACTGTTTAATTATTTCAATAAAATTATGATTTGAAGACTAACTCTAAGTTTACCATAAGAGTTAAGATGACTGCAAAATAATACTTAACTTAAACTTCTGTGATTTTTATCTCTTCACTGATCCATAAAATGTCCCAAAAGCTCAACTTCCGGCGAAAATTGCATCTCATACTTTTTTCACGACGTCGCCTCTGCAAAATATTCTTTTTTGGCCAGAAAACAGAATTTAATCATTTTTTCTCAGCTGATAGATGATCATCTCGTGAACAACATATTTCAATTTTATGAAAATCCTCAATAACTGGACTTATAATAATCCCGACTTAAAACTGCGTGTCTCTAAGCTGCACGGGAAATTACGAACGAAGCACGCGGCGCATTTCACGCGATCTTATTAAAACCTGGCTATCCGTGTCGCGCTCTCCATATTGCGCGCTTAATGCACGGTTTTTCGATTCTTAAATATTTATCGACGCGTGAAAGCTCGGGAATCGTCGCGCCGTAAATTCCACGCGAACTGTAGATTATGTGGGATGTTCGATTAAAAAATGCTTCGCGAAATTTGTATGCGAAAAATGGACGGCCGCCTATGAAAAACGGTCGTCCGAAACGAGACATATTGGAATTCCGACAAGTAACTGCTGCAGGATAATGTGGCTGGGTTTTTGTGTTTTGTATTCTATTGGTTGTATTTAATTAAATAACTCTTGCGGAAAATCGGCGAAATGTTTGGTATAACAAGTATCTGTGAATTATTCGGTGAAACTGATGGAAATTATAAATCGTAAATTAAATACTAAGTAAAAACAAATATGTAACAGTATATTTTCTCGTTTTAAAATGAATAGCTGTTAATTTTTATATTACATTTTCTATTATTGAAATATTGAAATTTTATTATTTTTTAATTTAGTCAAAAACTCTCTATTAAAACTGTTCATAAAACGGAATTATTTGTAAACTAAAAACGAAATGGATTCCTATCTCTTTTCAAGACTTCAAAATCTTCCGAAACGCTTTTTGCCTTTTCATTCCCAAAACGTGCTAAAATAAATCACTCTCCGTAGCGATATTAAGCAAATATTTTGGTCGATTCGACCGAAATTTTCCTGAGCGACACATTTATTATTTGACACGCGAACAATGCCGTTATCGTGTAACGTCTTTAGAAAAGTGGTTCGCGATGCGAGAAAATGCGCGAGCCGCGTGAACGCGCGCGCGAGAGCACGTAAATGTGCGGCGACGACGCGTTACAATAACTCAGTGGAACGTCGAAAAATTGATTCGCGACAGTATCTGGCAGCTGCCTGCCGATAATCGTTTATTTTGCATTCCGCGATTACGCCGGCGCAATCGTCGCGACCACTTTGTCGTCATTGCCCGGCTTCATATGGCTTATTAAAAATGTTATTTCTTCGACCATTTCACAAGCTATTCCACAATGTACTATCGAAAAGCCACTTGTAATTATATAATTACAAAGTGAACGTAATTTCTCATTATTGACCATATATTTTCCAGAAAACTGTGACACTTTGTATCGTATAAAATTAATTATATTGCGAATGTATAGTATTTTTTATTGTTACTTATTTAGCTTCATTTTAAAAATAAAATCGGAATTAAGAACGTAATTGTGCAAATTATTATTTTATATTAGATAAACATTTAAAAAATTCCAGTTACATTGGAGTTTTATAAAAGTGTTTTATTTTGCACTAAACTAAATTTACACTAGATAAATTTGGTTCGAATAACACATTCTCTCGTATTATTTATTTTACAGCGCATTGTAACGATATATGAGCTGAATACGTGCCGAATCAAATAAAAAATGGGCAAACCGATAATATAAACAAGTAGGTCCCATTCATCTTTCACGTGAGCTTATTCGCGCAGATACGTGTCTGAAAAAAGCACAAAGGCATTGAACAAAGCACAGCATCATTAACGCGTACTGTTTTCCATTATATTACGACATTTTAACGAATTCTTTGTCCGTTAGCCATTTTTAACGAAGGGCTTGTTCATTTTTTACGCTTCTTCAATTTCGACTTTTCCGCCAATTAACATCGAAAAATCATTAGAACATTGCGGAATTCGTACTAACAAGAATTGTTTCATTCTCTTCGATTATCCAGTATTTTCTCCGCATCTAACGAAACTCGGGAAAAAAACAAAGAACCCATTTTTACTTCTTTCTGCCCTATATCGTAGAACTTGTTTATATTTATTTAGTTGTTTACTCGAATAAACAGACGAAACCCTTTTATCATATGCATATATACAGACAAGATACTTTTTGAAACAACCTTCTCTGCTTCTCTATCTGAAATTGCAGCATAATTTACTTTTTCCATTGTTGTTTCCAGCAATTGAAGACATCAATTGAATTACAATATTTGTCAGATAATCTCCGAAGTCTATTAAATGAGTCACCGCGCCGTCACAATATCATAAACAAACATTCCATCCGCAAGAATTCTTTAACAATGGACTTCTGGACTTCTTTTGCTCCAAATATTTCCTCGAAAACTGTCCACAATTCTTCTTTCTCTCCAAGAAAGAAACTATTCCGAAAAGCCAGCCAATCAATTATCCAGCCCAATAACGTTAATGCAAAAGCGTCGGTAACGGTGTCAGCGTCGAAACAAACAGAGCCATCTCGGGGAAATGGCATTGAAAACGCGACTATTTCGGAGCAATAATCGCGAGCGGTGCCAAAACGAATTAGAAAAACGAAAACCAGAAAAGTACGTCTGAGTCTTTGACTGCTCGCTGCGAGATAGCCCGCGTGACCTTTGTCACTGTTTATCGTCGACCCGGCGGACAATAACGCCACCGTCTTTCTCCGCGCGAACTGTTACAAGGAAAACCGTCGTTCGGAAACTCGCGACTTTCGACGAATCCGCGTTGCGCCACACGTCCGACGCGATCTCCCGGATCTTTTCGGGAGTTCGGATTTACCGACCGAAGGTCACGGCCAGCGGAGTCGTTAGCGTTCGTCGAAGTTGCGCGAAGAAAAAGTTCCGAAAAGGGCGCAAAAAGTGCGCACAACAAAGGGGCGGGGAACAAGTGACGCGTTTGCGTCGAACAGTGCTGGGACCTCGAATTGGATATGATAATTCGATTTTGTCGGGCGTTTTATCGGGCGAACGGGCATTTCGGCTGTTTTTCTTGCGGGGCTGTTGTGGCAAATGGCGGCAATCGAGTTAGCAAAGGTGAACATTTGAATCCGAAATGGCCGCCGGAGGAAAATGTTGCGACAGAGCGAGGCAGTTTCGGTTTAGTTGATTTCGTGCGATTTCGAAGATGTTCGGCAGTTCTGGTATTATTTTGTAGAAAGAAGTGACAACAATTGACTGATTATGTTCACTGAGAAAACCAATTCGTAAAAGGTATAACATATATCGTAACTTTTACAATATATATCGCAAAAAGTACGATTTTTTTAGTAAATTAATTCGAATTGGGGTTCGCAGAGATAAGAGCCAATCACAATGCAGTGTTCGGTCCGAACTCCAATCACAAAGTCTTATTTCTTTACTAATAGAATTCGTAAAGTTTCACGAATTTGTTTTCTCAATGTTTATTATTCGTTAAAACTGCAATAGTTAACCTAAGTCAGAGTAGTGGTTCGAAAACTATTAATTCTTTTTCATTTTACACGCCGTTATAACTTGGCATTATTGTTTTATCACCGTTTGTATCAATCAATAACTTATCATTTTGGCCACGGCGGCCCATTTCACGGCGCTGCGATCGCTACGGACTTGGCGCATTATCTAATTATAGAGAAAGATCTGTAATGTTTCAGAGAAGAATTTATAAAAATATATGTAAAATGGATATATTAATGTACCTACTTAGAATGTGAAATAAATCGATCGTTTGAAAAAGGCATACATAAAATATTCCAATTTCGCAACGAGCTATAAAAGTTAAACATTGTTTCCAATATTAGTCAGTCTGCATCGCAAACAGAATGAAATTAATGTTTGGAATCAATAAAATCATATTTTTTCACAGAATAGAAGATGAAGCCTATTTATTTTAACGTGTAGACCAACTGAGTTTGAAGTTATATCGTATTATCGAATAATATAATCAGTGATACATTTAAACTTCTATAAACAAGCATAAATATAATAAAACTGTATTGCAGTCATAATTTTGATTTCCTCGCCATATCGACTGGTTTACGACGAGATAACTTCTGTAGCACATCCAACTACTCTTTCAGATTATTTAGGTTATGTTTTCAGTTACTACAACGGGATTCATTGAATTCGTGGAATATATTACACAATTATTTATGATAAACTGACTCACAGTCTCGGCTGCAATAAATAATCGTATTTGCATCTAATGCTGCAATATTCAAATTCAATGATTCAGCTGTAAATGCAAATAATAAACACTTTTCTGGCAAAAAACAAGAAAAAAATGTCCAAAAATTCTGGTTTTCAAGAAACCTGCATAGAACCCATTAAAATCCCCATTCATCAAAATCAGTTACACAACGCCATCTCAATGTAACAGAACTGAAACACATTCCACAACTTCATCTTGAAGTTGTAATATCATTTTACGTAACAAAATTGCGTTGCCACGACAGTTACGTAACTATCCACTCGAAATCGTCCTGCATCTTCTCTTTTGCATGGAAAAACCTTCCATAAAATACCACCACTGAACAAAATTACATTCTCTCTAATGCCCCCTTTTCATTTAAATCTCTATCCTTATCTCCTTCCGTAGAATTCACTCTCAATTCCCAATTGTACCTCAAACATAAACATTAAACCTTCCTTCGTTTTCACCTCCTACTTGTCCATTCCAACCCAAAACAAAATCCTACAATAAACTCCGACCCACATTCTCAAGTCTCTTTCTTTCCAACAAATTAGCAGAACTGAATTTCTTGGTAAAGTCAACCATCGATTTGCAATTTGCAAAAATTTTTTTTTTCTGAAAGACGAAACTGACCAGGAGATTTTCTTTCTCATATTAAAAAAACAGCTAATTTGTCAAAATAATCTTATTTTTTAAAACTAGCTCATTTTGCTGCATTCTTCACAAAGTGCAAAAATTGTAAATCCCCCCACATTTGCAAATTTTCGGTAATTGCGCCGTTATCGAATTGGCTGAAAATTTGACAAAATGTTGTCCGTGAAACTGCCGATCTGGTCAAAGTTTCGTCGAAATCGGTCTGACCGTTTTCGAGAAAATAATTTCCCCCAGATTTCGCGGATCGTTATTTGCCGGACTAACGAGTGTCCGCAGCGCCATCGGACGGCCGAAAGCGTGTTTGGAAAAAGCGCGCAAAGAAAGCGGCCGAAACCGAGCGGCAGACACGCTTGCCGTTGCAGCGTCCCGGATGACTTAAAGAGAAGCTGCGACTCCGAGCCGATCGATATCTGCAGCACATCACACCCCGTCCCCGCGCGGCGTCGAATCCCCCTGTACTCGCCGAGCCTACTCAGCCTCCGCGATTTTACAACGTTTTCGCGTCTGCGAACAAGCGTCTTTGTCGCCCGATAATATTCAATTACGACTGCAAACAATCCCGGGCTGACTTTCAAGCGCGGCCGAGTATTGATTTAGCGCGACTTTTTGAGAAGCTATTGTGCGACGCTTTTTGATCAGATCACTTTTCGACAAGAAAAGTGCATTGTTTATTTTTTGTCTGAATTTGCTCGATAGAATTGTGTGATATATAGTATGTTCCAGTTGAACTTAGAAAAAAAATTTATGAGAATTTCGAAGAGAGTATAAAAAATGAAACTAAATGTAAGTCGTAGAGACAACATTTTTAAAAGTGTGTAAAAAATGTAAAAAAATGGCATGAAACTCTTTACAGGGCATGAATTCTCATTTGTTAGTTTAAAATGTCATATGGGTGTCCATAGTCAAGTTTCCATTTACTTTTTTCTGAATATTCACTTTTAAGCTTTTTACGAAATATTTTTATCGAAAAATATAAATTTTCTGGCAGATAGCTAATATAAAAAATGAGTTTCATATATATTCTTTATCCACATGAGATTGCTTCATCAAACGTTTTTAATACACAGTTAATTTCCATGCTTTTGAGTTTACTATTTCGTTTTAGTATGACTCTGATCTTTTCAGAACTCTTGAAAAATTCAAGTAGATATAAAATGATATAATTCAATAAAACAAGTTTGTTATTGAACCAATATTCTTTTAGTTCAAACTCATTTTTATTTTATATCTTCGAAAAGGAAGTTCGTTTCATTTTTTATTTACTGCTGGCGAAGGATCGCAGTTGTTTTGAAATGAAAGACAGTTTGATTCGTAAGTGGATGAATTTGTTACAATAGGGGACAATTTGTACGAAGGAGATTTTGTTGTTATAATGATAGATAACACAATAAGGCAACCTCAAGTACCAGCATTATGCTTGCGCAGATCGCGAGTGCTGCAAGTTTCCATTTAAAGAAATATATACTTTCCTGACAAAAAGGACTGATTTTACATTAAAAATGCATTTCAGTGTAATTTATTGTAGATTTCATATGAATAATATTTTATTACCGAAAAATTTTATTAACTCATGTGTAAACTAAAAGCTTTCACGACGAATAATATTTATCTTCGTTGATTAATTTTTTAGTTTCCATGTTAAATATCCTTCATCCTCTATTTCTCTTGTATTGACAAGAGATTGCACGATATTGTAGTTGAAATAGATTAAAAGTTACAAATTTAAATAGTATCTTTGTCAATAATAATATCCGAAATCCCGTCTAGACGTCTGCCTATGCTAACTATTCCAGCATTTCCCACAAAAGGACATTAATTATTCAAAACCTAATCCTGTTTCAGCAAATAAAATAGTCATAGTTCAAAAATCGTCAATATATTATAACTTATTTGCACGGAAAATATGTTCGCAAACATAGCTTCCTGCTGCAATTAATTTTTATATATTTGTTTACCATTTTACTCCACTTATATTAAAAAAAAAGTTTAAACACGCTGTAACAATTAATTTGTTTTCCTATCTAATAAAATAATTCTTTCCCACACATATTTACAATTTGTACAAATTGTTCCCAATATATTTTCTTCCGTGAAATTCCATCAGGAAATACGAAAAATGGAACAAACCAAGCTTCTCGCATTTACATAATCACTGGGATATTTCTTACATAAACGTCTCGTTACAAAACGACTCGTCCCTTTTCTTGGCATAACAATTTTGAAAAGATCCCCTACAATTATCGGGTGCTCCTCGAACTGTCGAAATGGGTTCGTGGACAATCACGGCGTCGCACCCAATGAACCGGAAGAATAGGGAGCGAGATGCGGGTGTCGCGGTTCTCGCGTTTGTTCCGCCGTAAAGACGTATTGTGGGGGATATTTCGTGCGGGCGCCACGATTGCCCTCGCGTTTTCAAGCGGCTTTTAAATCGACAAAAAAATGTCTCCGAAACGTGCCGACAAAAGTGTAATCGAAGATCCTCCGAAGAACGGAGCTTTGTAAATCATATCGAATAAATTGACAATTCGCTGCGTGTCTTGCCGTAAAAGCGATCGTGAAAGTGGATCGATCGGGTTTCGAGCGAGGAACATTGTCTGATTTCGGGGGATTAAAACGCGGAGTGTAAATATCACATTCCAAAGAGTCTCGTGCCGGTGTCTTGAGTGACATACGATTTGCAGGTTCAGTGAGAAAAATGTAGGGGAAAGCTTGACTATAAGACACCTATACACATGCATTTTTTTAATTAAAAGTCAAATAATATTTATATTTATATTTTTATTTTATTGTTCTTGTCGTATATAAAATATACGATATAAATAAAATTAATATAAAAGTATAAATGAATTTAATAATTTATTGTTATTGTCGTTGTATCATTAATCATGAAATTATTAACATTGTTGTTTCGCGACATTCATTATGCTAAGTGATAAAAAATTAATCACTTAGGATAATGTAGGCAAAATTACACAAATACGTGTAAAACAGATTGTGTTGTGTTATATTACAATACTAAAAGTTAGTTATTTGTTGTCACTGACAGTCGATGTAATTCCACGTCCATTTTTTCAGTGTATAGTAATGACAGTATAGATTGCGCGAGAAGGAAGTATAGTCGTTAATAACAGACTAGGTTATTGGTAATTCAGACACGCCAGTCGTAACTTAAAACGTTTAAAAATGCACTCAGGGAAGGTTCGTTTTAGAGGAAGACGTTTATACTATTCGAATAAAATCATTTTGATTTAAAAAGATTATTGCCTTCGATAACATAGTTTCTTTACGGCGAAGTTGAAACTTGATTTCAAGAAATAATTTATGTAAACTATTTTTAATAAAATGTTTTACTGGTTTTTTGTAACCAAATAAAATCAACCGATCAGTCCCATAATAATCAAACATGTTTATATAACGAAATGAATAAATAAATCGTTATTGCCTTAAGAACGAGGCTAGTCACACCACAGAGTGAATGAGAGTATACGAAAGAAAACAAGGGACATAATTAGATTAAACAAGACTTAACGAGTTTTTTAAGATAGTACTAGCGGTACAGTCGGGTCCAAAAGTTTATTCCAACTTATTATTTGTTTATTCAGTGTTTACGCAGAGTTTGTCAGTTTTTTATAAAACATATGCAATAAAATAGTGTCCCTATGATAATGAGTAACTAAATATTCTTTAACCAATACATTTACTTTTTCGTTATTTTGTATGAAAGCTATTTTATACTAGAATTTAGTCCTTTTTACCGCTTTAATAAGTGATTACTCAGTAACTAAATGGTCAACTTTGACCATTCTTTGTCTATTGATTCCTTAGACTCTGGAGAACAATATATTAGTTTTCCAACAAAACGGTGAAAGCAGAAGCAAAGATATTTGAAGAAATAAATGGAAAAACACCGATTTTCCTATCTCTCCCATGTTAAACATATCAACTTTGACATCAAATATCTCGCATACAAGACGGTTAAGTTACTGAAATTGTGAAAACTAGCGCCTTGTAACTTGATTAATAGTTATATACAAATTTCTAGTTAATTCTTGAAAAATTGCTTTTGTGATAGTACTACCTTAAGGTGGAGTGACAGTTGAATGGATAATCATAAAGTCGAGTTGTACAGAAAAATTGTTTGCAGAGAAAGTGAATTCATTGATTTATGAGCTCTTCAGATGTATAATAAAAAATGTACCGTATTTGTACGGGAATTGTTCGGGATTTGTTTGCAAGAAAAATAACTTGCAAGTGCCTTGAAAACCAACTATTGAAGGCCTGTTATGGTAAGGGTAGTCTACTGCCGAATGTAACTGAAAAATACACTCACATAATATAAAGAAAATTTTCAAAGTCAGACATATAAATGGGGAAGATTGAAAGAACTCGAATCTGTTATGAAAAATAACCACGCCGGACAAATAATGGAAATATTGAAGTTTCAATTGTGCTATTTGATGAACCACAATGTGTCGGAAAGAGACAGAAAGAATACTGCGTTGGTCAGTTTATTACTGCAACTTCATATATATTTGATAAAACATTTATAGACATTAGAAAATCAACTTTAGTTCGTTACATATAAGGACATATCGTCAAGTAATATAGATACATTGAACGTGGAATAAAGGGGAAATAGAAATTAAATTACGGTGCAATGAAGTAGCATAAAGAGGAATGAAGGGGGAAAGAAAGTGGAATGAAGGTGGAGTGAAGAAAAGTAAAAGGTAATGAACGTGAAATAACAGCAGATTCCAATGAAGGTGGAATGTGGGTAGATGAACGTGGAATAAAGACGATTGGAAATGCAATTAACGTGGAATCAAGTAGCATAAAGGGTATTACGGGCGAAAGGACAATGGAATGAAGGTGGAATAAAGAAGAATAAAGGGCAACGAAGGGGGAAAGGCAATGGAATGAAGGAAAAATGAAAGTGGAATATCGGGAGAATTAAAGTGTAATGAAGGGTTGAATGAACGGGGAATTTATGTTAAATGAATATCGAATGAAAGTAGAAAAAAGGTGGAGTGAAAGTTGAATGAAGAATCATAAAGGGGAATCAAGGGGGAGAGAAAATGGAATGAAGAAAAATAAAAAGGAATGAAGGGGAAAAGACAGTGGAATGAACGTGGAATGAAAGTGGAAACATTGAAGAATGACAGTGGAATAATTGTGTTGTGAAAGTAGAATGAAGATGTAGTGACATTTCAATGAAGGTGGCATGAAGGCAGAATGAAGGTGGAATGAAAGGGCGATGAGGAAGAATGAAATGGGTTCAAGGGGGTATCAAATTGAATTGAAGAAGAATAAAGGGAATAAAGAGGGAAATGATGTGGAATGTAAGTGGAAAGATAGTGGAATGAAGGTGGAATGAACCTGGAATGAAAGTAGAATGAAGGTGGAGTGAAATTGTAATGAAGGTGGTATGAAGGCGATTGATTGATTAAAGATGATTGAAGCGGAATAAACAAGGATTGAATTAACAGTTGGAAAATGGCAGAGGAAAAATGAAAGAGCGCATTCGAAGGCAGCGCGCGCGGAGGGCGCGCTTCATCATCTAGTATTAAAATATTTATAAAATATAATTGCAATGCCATTTACATAAACGGAAAACATTATGGGTGATCCGCTGTCTTTTTCACGGGAAAACCGTTCAACTCGCACTGTCGGTGAACGGTTTGCCCGCAGAGGGAAAACCGCTCTCCTATTGTGGGCGACACTGAGAAAAATTCTAAGCCAAATCTGCCTTTGTGAGCAAGGCTAAAACGGCTTTGCTAGTGCCACGCTGTTTTGACTTGGGACTCCGGCCGTACCGGTCTCAACTATCAAGCGGAACTAACTTGCACATTTGACAATAAATGTTTGTTTACTTTATATAACCTACAAACTGTATTTTCTTCACATAAACTTATTTCTGCAACTAGTGAGTGTGGAAAAGGTGTTTCTTTTTTCTACTTGTGAAACAATGTTCAATGTTATCACTATTGTCAAAATGAACATTTGTATTGTTATAAATTAAGATTTGCTGTTTTACATGGAAACGTTTTATAATTTATTTATTTCATATATACAATTTTGAAAATTCATTACATTTATTGTACATTAATAAAATCAGCGTTTCTTTTCTGACAGTAAACCTCTAATTTTCAACGCAGTTGCAAACATCTTGTTTGGAATTGCTTTATGAGCCAGGCCTAAACAGCCTGGCAATGCAGCCAAAATGGCTTCACTATTATGCTCAATACATTGCTTGGCGAGCCAGGCCACAATGGCCTGACAGTTCACCTACTGCGGCTGAAAATTTTTCTCTGTGTATTGGGATTTGACATAAAACGCGTGCGACCTCTGGTGGCGCCAACGAAAACTAGTTCGACTGTGCACGTTTAAATGTTCGAGGAAGTGAACTTAAGCAAACAAACGGGACAATGTTATTAAATATCGACCAGATTTGTAAATGAGCACGTACAAACCTTCCTAAAAGAATTTTATCGAAAGAGAACAAGTTTTGAACGTAAATCATAATATAAAATGTGGGAAAATCATTTCCGAAGTTGAAGGTTCGGCAATTTGCATTAGAGCAATTTGTTTAAAAACGAATAATTTGAAGAATATTCTTAACGAAATAACTTATAAACTCAATACCGACGGAACTATTATTTCAATGGAGAACTCGTGTAAAGCTGTCAAGCGAAATGCAAACAACATAGCAACACTTTTGTATTCTTACCGGTGAGTTCGTGACATTTTGACTATTGATGTACGATTGAAGTTCAGTAATTTGTTTTGTTTTATTCATAATAAAAATTGAATTTTGTATTAACTTTTTATTACGTTTATTTAATTATTACTAATGTAATAACCAGAAAAAATATTACATGTTTAAGGTCGTGTCGAAAGCGAAAATACCGACATTACAGATTTCTCAAAATGCAGCTAAATAACACACCGAATTCTCA
>JABFPB010000591.1:0-35178 GCA_022817645.1 Ceratoteleas bidentatus
TTTACGGTATTTGTACCTTAATTCGATTTTACGGTGCATGTACCGTAATTGGACTTCCGAAATTTTTAACAGTGTAAACACAAAAATTTAGCAACCAGCAGCTGAAATTAAAACTAACAAAATTCCCTGGAGTCTCGGAAAACTTTCTACATCCTTCAAAATATTCCTCCAATCTGTAAACTCCCTAGAATTCGAAACCGACTAAGTTGTCGAAAAAGTATCCAACCAGTTCGGTCGTTTGTTTTCGCCGGTACAAAGGCTCAATTGGGCTGTCTCGGAGCTTCCACGCTGTTAATTAGTTTGCGTTAAAACGTACACGGGAGACGCTATTTCGGATATATTTGTCCGTCAGCCACAATTTGTGATTATAACTTTGATCAGTGTACTTACCCAAATTATGTTTGATTAACGCAGACGTGGAGTATGAATGTCTGGCAACGTGGAAGGAAGGCAGCTCCCAATATCTTGTGGTTCGGCTAAATCAAACTGGCATAGCCGCGCCCGAGAAACGATACCGGTGTATCCTGTACGAAAAGTTGTCAAACGCAACCTTGAAGCTGGCGCAAAGCGGCGACGCGTCTTGTAATGGACTCACCAACACCGCCGAAGGGTCGCGCAATTTACAGATGTGGCAAAGTAAGTTCCCAATCGCCTAGCACAACATCGCAAATGCTCGCTTTGACGGCGCACATAATTAAGATCGCGTCAAACATTTCTTCGGGCGACGACGTCTGAAGCGCCATCTACGACTTGCACTTTTCCAGCAGCGGAGCTTAAATGCAAGTTTGGTTACAGTAGTAATCAGTTTTTATTAAAAAAACGTCGAGAAAGAGTTTGAATTTCGCGCGATTACGAATCGCAGGTGGCGCTGCGAGATGTTAACTTAGAATTTATTGGCGTAGATGGCGCTGCGAACAGTTAACTTTTGCTGTTGAATGCAGTAGAGTGATGTGGTAGATAGAGCGGGTCGATTCTGACAAATCGCAGTTGACTTTGAGCTGTTGACTTCGTGCTTTTTTACTTGAAGGCGTTGTTAAGTTAATTTCATTTTTTATTCACATCTCTATTGATTGATGTCGTGTGTTCCCTATCTTAGTTATTGATAAGCAATGTTAAAATTGATTTATGTCGGCGGTACTCTGAACTTTAAGCTTAGTCACAGATGGCGCTATGAACTATTAACTTATTCAAATATCGATCGCATGTGACACCTCCAGTCTAAGGAGTTAACACAAAACATCTATCTGTTAGAACTTTCATTAGATGGCGCTGTAAAAAATATCAAACTTTAACCTTGTAGCTGGCATTGCAGTGACACTAATACACCAAACTTTCACTCGAATGCCCCCCCCCCCCGACATCTCGCAAAACTCACATCGTTACCGAACAATCGGACGAACTGCAAATTACAGATGGCGCCACAAGCCGATACCGTTAGTCAATAAAGCAACGCGCCACACCGATTCGCGGGCGTAATTCCTTTCGAATGAGAAACATTAATAATCCAGATGGCGCTTCGAGTGTTCCGCTCGGAGACACTTTACAATAATAGATGGCGCCGCGGTGCAATTAATTTAGCGACCAATCCCGCGGCGTTGTCGCCACGCGCGACGCGCGAAATGAAACGTCGCCGTTCGTCATTATTTCTTGACGTTTCGCGCGGCGCCGCCAATTCTCGTCCAAACGCAATCAAGCAAACGTCATTACCGGTGAAAAGAAAATGCAAATCGAGTCGCGTGGGTTCGCGAACGGCAATATAAATAAGGAAATATATTGTGCGCGGGGTGGGAGGCGTGCTCCGTGACGAGAATGGGAGAGAAACGCGCGCGACAAATAAATGAGCGCCGGGAGAAAAATGCCTGCGCAAACGGCGTAAAGTTTCTGTCGGTTCAAACGGTTCGTACGCCGCCATTTGAGTAACGCGTGAGCCGGAGCTTCGTACGTTCCATTTGCGGCTGCTGTAAGTGTTTGTGTATCGCGTTCGTCCGTGGTCCAATACTTGTCCACAGTGCTTCACAATTATTTGTACAGAAACAAGTGTTTTTTAGCAATGGTAAAATCTTTGCAAATTTGACCAAAAAACTTGACCATTATTTTACCATACTTACACTTGTACTTTCATATATTTGCCCTAAGAGAACACATCAGTTGAATCAACGTTGATTCAATATTGATTCGGTTGAATCAGCGTTGATTCAACGTTGATTAACCGATGTGTTCTCTTAGGGTGTAAATACTTGTATATTCTTGTACGTAGTTTTGCCCATACTTCAGCCTGAAGTAAAAAATATATACTACACAGTACATAGTTATTAACTCCCTGATTTGTACTCGTCAAAACAAGGTTTATACTTTTTAATCAATGGAACGCGTGCATGTCTATATCTAAATTTCATCTCATAAATAAAACATGAACACCGAAGTGAAGTTAACCGATGGAAATGACTCGTTACAGAAAAAAATCCTGTTCGTTGTTCCTATCCGTCGTGGTTGATCTCTTCCGGTTCGTGGCTTGCACTCGATCAACCTGCGGCAACCCAGCTCATAACATCAATCAACAACATTACAATATTCGACAAACACGAGACCCAGTACGCTTGCCATTCGATCATCTCGACGGAACAGAAGAGGCCACCGATGAACGACTTCCCCAACATTCCGACGGAGCACATTCGCGTCGTAGCCAAAGCCACGAGAAATTGGTGAGTTCATTGCCATATCAATTACTTGCTCGAACATCGCGAAAAAATTACGAGAAATGTGGCGGAACGTGAACGGAATTTATCTAAAATTCAAATTTCCCGCCAATTTTATTGTTGTAGTATGTAAGTGAAAAAATAACGGGAAAGGGTATTAAATAGAGGAGAATTGGGTTTTGTTTAAGTGACTTTGTGGTTTCGGTTCGACAATATCGATCGGTTTTTTGGGCCGCTGAAAAACTGATGATTTATTAAAAACGACTCGACTGGGAATCCCCTACAAAGCCGCGTGATAAAGTTAAAATACGAAATTAAGATATTAAGCCGGCATCATTTTAATGACATCATTAGGGAAATATCCGCAAAGCTGTTGCGTAAAGCTTTGATCGCGCTAATCACTCCGGGCAGGAGTAATGACTATATTATGTCAGACGGCGCGATCCACTTTATATTCTAACCTGCGACGAATTAATGGAAAATTGATTTTCATTAAATGCACATGAATTCCGGCCGTTCGAAGTCCTGAGTCACCATCTAAGTTAGTGGAGACATTTTTAGCTGCCATTCGTTTTCATCGCAAGACGCGACTTTTGAAAAACGAGATCTTTCGCGCCGATAGTCCGGCGGGAAATTCAAACGCCAATTAAACAATCTTAAATTCCCAGGATAGTTTTTGGTGCGAAAACCGTTTCGCCGTGAAATTTGAAATTGCGATTCAGTTTGGCGGCAAATTCAAAATCGCCCAGCAAACACATGGTGGATTCGAGCGGGAAACTAATGCAAATTTTCACTTTTCTCGAAAAGCCGTTATTCCGCGAACTTTCGCGAATCGATTAAATTGTCCGTTAGGTATAATAAGTATTCTTCCCGGCAACGATGAAAAATGGCTTCCTGTCACGAAGGCCCGTATAACTGCCGCAAACGATACCCCTCGATAAATCATTGTAAATTCATTTTTTCAGTCGACCCTCGATGCCGGCCATTTTTTCCACCTTTTCTCGTGCGTCACAACAAAATTATGATTCGCGCTCAAGACCGACATCTTTTTACGCGAAACGCCATAATCTCGATACCGACAAGCCCGCGCCCTTATCCAGCAATTAATCACGTTTTATCATCGGCCTTAATTCGATGTTTATATGCATGACTTTCGATTATTCTTTTTCGATTTTATGGTAATGTTGCGTTAGCAAACGGGTTAGAAATCGCCCGAAAAACATTTTTCATAAAAACTTTGTACCCAAAAAGGCATTTAGTATCATATCAGCAGTATTACTAATGTACTACAGATTTAGCCATTTTGTTCAATGACCCTTCATTTGCTATAACTCGAGCGATTTTGCTAGACCAAAAACATCGAGGATACCTAACTATAGACGATAAAACGAAACATATTTATCTCCGCATTTCGGCATCCTTCGTCGAAAAAGTAATGCGTTAAAATAAACTTTTCCGCATTTTATCTCTTAGCGCAACAACGCGTTCATTCACCCGCGACGGCGCGCCGTATTTCACCGCGACTGATATTTTCATTTCGACATTATTCGACGCAACGCGCAAAAATAACGCAGTCGCGCAAGAATTCGTTAATCCGGCCATATTAAATACTCGTATCGCGGATAAATTGGAATTAAAGCAATGCGTTACGTATGAAAAATGCGACGAATTTGTAAGTCGGGCTCACCGTTATTTCCGCGACGCCGACGTTTAATGGCACCGGGACTCGCGTTTTCGCGATTTTAATTGCAAACTTCATCGCATAATGAATTGAAATGTATTGCCGGCCGGACTTTGGCGGCCCTCGCGGAAGTTATAATTGCGCGAGGAGTCCGTTCTGTTGTTATATCAATACGTCAGCGATGAAGAATTGGCGCGAGAAAAAAAGTTTTCGGCTTCGGTCTATGTGCAATCAACGTGTTATTCGCGCGCAATCCCAGTGTAATTTACGTGGCGCGTAAATTTCAATTCTTATTCTTTATTTCGGGAGAAGGGGAGGGGATGATTTAAATTGTTGCTAGGAAAATTTTGTTTACAATTTTACTATCGCAGCAAAATAAATGTATCACTACCCATATAGACATTGAACATGGCATCCACGTGGATTCTACGTGGAGTAACATTCGGATATAGATTCCACACAGATTCCACGACGAATCTACGTGTTTTAGAGTTATGTCTGTTAGGGTATATAATTTTGGTTTCAAATTTTTTCAAACTTTCAAAAAATGTTTTCTAAAATATAATTCTTTACTAGGATCTCGATCCACTTAAAGCAACTCTTTTTATCCTCGTACGTTGCAATTACTTTCCGCCCCCGTGAATTCTCCCATAATTATCGTATCTGAAACAGAACCCTTTTCCGGCTGTAAACAGATTCCGGATTATTCCGCCTATATATCCCGAATTAAATGATAAAGCGCGGAATTGAATTGGAGTTGCTCTCCGCCGGCCTGTTTTTCCTGATTTAATAACGCGAAAGTCAAGCGCGGAAGTAATTCCCGGGACACGGCGAGCACGCGTGTGCGCGCGGATGACATGAAAAAGTGAAATTATTGCGCGCGGTGATAATCAGCGGCAATGTACAACGAAATCGTACTAAAGTTACACACAGAGTCCTTTGGAGCCCGGCGCAGTCGGGAGTATTCCGGGCGTATTCTTGTTACGCGGCATGCGAGATGGGAATGAAACTAATTGCAAGTGGAGAAGTAAATCTTTGCGGGCTAAAACAACGGCGTAATGGATGCGGACTCCGTGCAGAATGCGCGCGCGACCTCTGCCGGTTATTTCGACGTAAGCGCGCTTGTTTGCGCGAGTTTAACCGAAATTTAGTATTAACTTTGCGACGGCGAAAAAATGTCGGATTTACCGCCCCGGAATGCCGGTAGAGCGACCCCTTTTTTTGGCCCAGCAAAATTGCTAGAATCACTGTGGTTCAGACTTTTGAAGCTGCACATGTTCGTTGAAAATTCTGGGGGTTTATAGCAACATTATAATAATAATAATAATAAATCATTATGACTTGCTATCTAATAATTTTGCTACAAATTATGTAGCAAGATTGCTAAGTGCTGTTTAAATAGATTTTGTTGTCAATCACATTAATAGGTGATCATTTTGTTTGGTTTGTGTGGGTAGATTTGTTGGCAAACCTTGTTTTAGAGAATGTATTATCTAGCAATTTTGCTACACACTTATAACAGTATTGCTAGATATGGTCATTGTTTATCAATTACATAAATTCGGGTTTCAATTACTTTTGCTAAATTTGTTGCTAAATCATGTTTTGGTCTTATATCATTGCTAAATTGATGACTAAAGTTGTATGACACTAGTAGAATTCAGAATTTTTAGGCAAAGTTTATATATTGTTCAAAGACACAATCAGGATCACTACATACTTTGAATAAAAAGATAAATATTTCCTATGCAAACATCTGAGATGTTTCATAATTCCTAAACCATAGCAGTAAATATGAAATTGCCATTGATTCGAATAACTTTTTTGTTTCAAATGCAATGACTTTTACATCGAACATGTTCCCAATATGAATCCAATTAACAGGGTGAATATGCACCAACTCGTGGATATTCGTACGTAAAATGACGTATCATATGTTGGCAAAAGTTTACATAAACAAAACGTAATTGAATAAAAAGTTAATTGTGGACCACAAAGGGCCCATAATTTATTCGGTTTTGCGCAATTAAAACGAAAAATGGTGACATGCGTGAAAAAGTACGCATTAATAAAGCAATTCGTCCGAACTCGAGATACAAACAAGCGAGCGTTCCATATCGACCCATTTGTTTAAAATAATGCAGGCAAAGCGCAACATCGATCCTCGCGTGAGACATAGATGGATTAAGAAAATACACGACGGTCGTTTAAATAATGCACCGGGGTTTTACGAAGAAGTGTGCATTTTCGGCCCGAATATTTCATGCATCGATGTATCCCGGGTAATAGGATACGTTTCAGTCTTAATGGTATCCGGACTTAAGCTTTGTTAAAAGATTTTGCAAGATTTATTAAATTGCCACGGATAAATTCGGGTTTCATCGGGGATAGGTGGCGTTGCGAAATTACGCCCGCACTGAATTACGAGCGTCAATATTTGGACCGCTGAACTTTACCGCGAACGTGTTCCAAAACAAAAGTCTCGGAAATAATAGTTTGTACGGTTTATTTACGTTTTGACCGCGCTTTCAGACTATCGAATGAAAATTGCTATGGCTAGAATACGTTTGATTAAATTTAGTAAAATTGGCATATAATCGAAATGAACATTTATTTTATCATCTACACAATTTCACGATCAAAATTATGACTCGTATTTTGCTGGTCAAACAAACATCCTAGAATAAAATTGAAAATTGCTAGAATGAACATTAAAACCGCCTAGCGACATCTACAATTCACACGTACAAACTAAAAAAACCGAAAAAAATATCCATTCGCTGTCCCCTTATTCAAACATACCCCGACTCGTCCGAAAAAACAAGCAATGGAAAATATCCTGGCAGGATCGCCATATTGCACAATGATGCAAGACTGCGGTTTAATTAATTAAGTTTCTCAAAGGGCATTTACATACACGATTTTCTGATGCCTCCTCGCGGTGTTGGGAGGCAGCGGGAGGGGGCAGCCTGAGCATGCTAACGATCCCTGGGGTACAATGGCGGCGGCTCTTACGTCGGACTGCAACGACCAATTCGGCCTCGCGCTGCCTTATAAACGTGCCTGCGATGCGGGCTATAGTTTCTGACATCGGTTATTATCATGCATAACTAGCAGTTGCGCCCTCGCGAAAACACGCCGCCACTGCGAAACATTCGAACTATCGTTGTTCATTATTGTTCCAAGGCTCTTGCCCGCCCTTTGCCCGCGAGTTTCATTTCATCCCGCTGTTTCTCAGGAACGTTTGCGAATCGATGGAAATCCGTTAGCGGGGCAGGCTAATGGATACGTGCGAAGATATTTCGATTAGTGGTGCAGTTCTGGCAAGAGTTTTCGTAGAGCAATGGATCTACTCATATGTTTGTTTTGAGATGTTTCGAGGGTGGGGGCGAGTTCTTTTCAAGTTAAGTGGAGGTTTGGGAACGAGAAGGCGATGGAAATTAAAATAATAAAAAAAAAGAATTAAAATAATTTAATAGCATTAAATCGTTACAGTCTAATAGTGGACTCCTGACAAGTTACCTCCCTAGTAAAAAATGAAACACTGAAAATTCATTATATATTCATTTTTTATAATAAAATATCTTCATAGAAAATGAGATAAACATGTACATGTGGCCACCTCCCAAGTTTTTCTCTCTAAACGAACAAAATTGACATTAAAAAGCCGTCGAGTGACGTCGGTTTTGATTTGTAAGTAAAATACGAGTCGCCGTCAGCGTCCGAGGATCGGTACTTTTGGATTGCGAATAAATTGTGTGGCGGCACCTCACGCTCGAGCAATATGTCTCGAGGACGATGTAAATCTCCCGAATTCCCAGATTTGCCATAAAGAAGCGTCGTAAAAGAATTGTATTAAGCGTAACGCGACGCTCTGGAATTGTCATGATAAAATAAAATTTTAATCCCCTCGTGGCAAGCGAAGATTTAAGAGTCCTCATCTAACCTCCGCTCTCCTTCCGCCCTCCCCCAACCTTCCTCCCGAAACGTCGGAGCATTCGGCGGTCACATTCCAGCTGTAATTCCGGGCGCCCGCAATTGCTTCCGGGTGTTCATTTTTCGTCGTTTCATTGTTTGCTAATCGAATGTGCCGGGTCGTTCCATGGCTGAGGAACAACACGTGTTGGACTGGAAAATTTTCTCTAATGAAGGCTCAGGCATCAGTTTCCAAAGTAATTTTGACCCTCCGGAACACAGTCCGACCGTTTCTCGCGCGAAAGAAACAGATTCGCATGTTGGTCTGTATCGGGTTAGGTTAGTTTTGTTAGCCTCGGTTCGGTGAACTTAAATTAGATTTCGGGAGAAATTAAGATTAGAATAAGTGAAGTGTATTGTGGAGGATTTAGTTTATAAATTATTTCTGTTGAAGTGAATTAGTCTGTCGTTACGTTTGTTGTGGTTGAGTTAACATTGAATAACTTTGGTTAAATTAAGGTACATTATTTTAGGTTATGTCAGGTTAAGCAGTGTTAAGTTGAGTTACGTTAGATTAGTAAATTCGGTTAGATTAAGTAGAGACTAAAATTCAGGGACATCAGCCTTAATTTGATTTTAAACATAATTTCTCAACGGTATCGTTAGTGTTGTAAGTGTGAATAATTTCGTTAGTTTCGACACTAATGAAACTAAACGACTTTGTTTCGTTAGTTTCGTTATGTTTGTTAATTTTGTTAGTTTCGTTAGTTTTATTTGTCTTTGATAATATAAAGTTGGTTGTATTAAATTGGGTAAACTAAGATAATTTATTAGCATATCAACCCATGATATGCTAATTTAGATTCTGTACGTACGAAGTAAATTACTATTACAGCGTATATTTTTTGATAAGGCAATGTTGGGTTTGTTTCTCATCGGGCTACGTTACTGTATATTATAAAAACGTGCAACTTATTTTTCTCGAAAAACCGCGAAATTCCGTGCATCTCTCGCAATCGCTGATACTTTTTCTGTTCTTCATTGTCGTTGCTTCGCACAAAGGCCGCGTTCGAAATTTGGCCGCCGTTCGACGGCCCGCTTTGTCCCGCACTGTCATAACTCGCGTTATTTGCGCCGTCGCAGGGCATTGTTCTTAATTTTTGAGCCCGGACGTGAATTAAGTCGCGACTTCCCCCAGCGCTAATGCAATACGCCGCACAAATGAAACGAAAAAGTGCGCCCCGACAACCATATTGAGCCATATCTCGGCTTTCTTTATATGACACCGCGTTACACCGAGTGGCCGGCTTTTACCTCCGTTCTCGCCGGCTTTTTGTCGGCCGCCGCCCGCCAATCACAATGTCCGATCGAAAGTTTGTCAACTCGGCTATATCCTGAATTTCATTTCGCGTTTCTTGCCACGCCGACGCCTTTTTATGGGCTGCCACTGGCAGCGCCGTTAAGCAAGTCCCGCGCTCGTCAATCTTCAAGATTTTGCGGTCGCAAAGTATCGAGCGTCAATTTGTCGCAGCAAGGTTGCAGGAAAGTGGTGGGTTATGTGGCTGGCCAGCATATGACCTTATTAAGTCTTGATTGGGAGCCTCAGCTGGGGAAGTCAGCTTTTCTTGGCTTTGTTGGGTCAGGTTTTGAAAGAGAATCAAAATAATTTGTCTGGACTTCCCTGTCTGTATGTGAAAAAAGTGGCCTGATTTTAGGCTTAAGAAGAGGAGTAGGTTTTATTAATAATTTCAGAGATTTCCATTGAGTAATGCTGATGTTGGCCTTGTTAGGATGCCACATCACCTTATCAAGACAGACCTGTCGAAACCTAATCAGGTTCCAAAACTACTGAAAAATCATCAACTTCGACGGGAATTGAATACCCGATGCTCAGTTTGAAGTCTGGCCAAGTTGCTACACAGAGCTGTCTCATCGATTCATATGAGTGCTTCCAAAATGTATAAACATTTAATCAAGGCTTACCATAACAATAAAAACTGGTTTAGAAGCATCAATGGAATTTTACTCTGGAAACCATTGTGGTACGAAGCTTGGTTCAAATATCCAACTTCTATTCCTAGACAGGTTCTATGATTGGAAATCCGTTCATAGAATCGATCTAGGAATTCCAATCATGGAAGCAATCTAGGAACATGGAAGCTATCTAGGAACAGTGGACGAATATCTGAACCAAGCTTGGTTCCATAATGGTTTCCAGGGTCAAATTTCATTTATGGTTCTGACAATAAAAACTGGTTATCAAACCAGTTTTTATTGTCAGGGTGGTGAGGTTATTATTAAGCAAACCTTATCGAAAGTGTAGATTCCCTAATAAGGAACATATAAGCATTCCTAATCAAGGACTAGTTAATAATACTTTATAGTGGCCTGATTTCATTCTTATGATGTTATCTTCAGATTTTGTTTATCACGCCTATTTCTGATAAAGGCCACATGTCTGATGTGGCATTCCCTATTGCTTGTTGCCTTAGTACGGTATAAACATGTCTGAAAGAATTTTGAAATCCACTTTGGATTTCCTTAATGGGACCTGGTTTTGACCTTACTGAGGTTTGAGACTGGTTATTTTCAATTCTCCTTTTTTTTAATTTTATGTAAATTATGTAAATGCCCGTTGAGAAATTTAATTAATTAAACCACAGTCTTGCATCATTGTGGAATATGGCGATCCTGCCAGGATATTTTAATTTTAACCAGATAAGGGTGTATGGATTGTACTACACGATGACCTTCTCAGTTCTTAATTGGACAGTCACACTACCTTATAAGGTCATAATATGCAATTCACGTTTCTTCCAAAATTCTATCCAATCTCTATACAATAAATCGAGTTAAATCTGACACCCAGAACCTTTTCGCGCAAAATAAACCGTTTCACAAGAAATCTCCGTTTCTTTCAAACACACTTGAAGAAAGTTCGCCTCGCGTAAGCAAAACTCGCCTTATTTTGGGATGAACGCTCCTCGCGTCATTGACTGTTAATTGGCCCTGCGAGCTCGGCACACGCGCCATTTTTGCCTGCCGAAAAGACTTTTTCATTACCCAGGATGGCTCGCGCTGTTTTAACTGAAAGTCGCGGGATAATCGATAAGGAGAAGGAAATGGGTGGATCGTAAACAAGAAATTATTGGAGCGCGCTCGCGCGCCACTTGACACGGAAAAAAGACAAATTTCGTGAAAAGCGGAAAAACGCGTTTCTTATGTCGATTACAGTTTAATTATAAGATGTTTTGGTGCCTTTCATTATAAATGCGCCGTTTCCACATTGCGCTGCGTGTTTTATGCAATCAAAGTAAATGTTGTCTTTCTTTTTCATTATGACCCGTCGTAAATTCATCGACACTTAACCTAATTAAAAGTGTATTCTCGCGCGCGACATAAAAGCAGCCAGTTACGTTGTTCTACGACGAAACGCTTGTCTTCGATTTTCTTCGAAGTTACATTCAGTTTAAGAAATTAAACGAAAAAAGTGGGAACTTGAAAAATGAGGTCTGAAGTTTGAGAATAATAAATTTAAAAAAATTAACGACACTTCGGTTTCGATTGTGAGCTAAATTTAAAACGTTCGTTTCAGAAGAAACAAAGACCGAATTCTTTTTTATTTTTTTCTGTTCAAAAAAATGAAAATGAAAAAAATTTCTGTTCGATCCGTATAGCTCATTCGTAATTCAGAATTCAACTAACGTCACGATTCATAGCATAAACAACTAAAAAAATTACCCCTATATTTTCTTTTTATATCTCTTTAAACAAATGATATAAACAATCGAAATGTTGTTTGAACAAATAATGCAGGAACCTCAATGGATTAATTTGACGACGAAAGTTAGTTTAGGAAAAAGTCGCTGAAAAAATGTTGTTTAAGAGGCAAATGAAACTGGACCGAAACTCCGAAAAAGCCTTCAATATGGCCGCCACATTTATCGCAATTTCAGGCGAACATTTTCGGTGTAAAAATAACGATTGTATTCGCATTGCTTGCAAGAACAATACGAAAATCGGAATTCGAAATCGACGAAACGTTTATTTCCATAATAATTGTACACAAATAAACGAAGCTGCGCTTTTTTGCTTGCAGTATCAATGGCTTCGTCTGTCTCGTGTTTCACAAGAGGGACAATCACGTTATCGAAATGCAGCAATCGCTAAATTGGTCTCACCAGCCGGATGAGGCGTGCAAGTCTACTGTGTTCGATTCTTTGTCAGCACCCTATATAACCTTCATTAGTGAGTATCATGCGGAAATATCTTTTCGCACGCTGGCCGAAACCTCGATGCGGCATCGCTTCGACGAAAATAGTCTCACAGAGTGCGAAGAAAATTTTTTTTCATTTCCAAGTTGTTCGTTATTTAAATGTTGTAATCCAAATTTTTAGAGATGTAGTTTGAAATATAAAAACTAAATGTTATAGTTAGTTTTTATTTAAACAATTTTTTAATTACTTTATTTACACTAGAACAACTGCAACTTTTGTATATATATAGAATGTCGAGAAGCATTCATTTAGACTGATTTATAGTTAGCAGGCAATGTTAGTAGTTGAACTTGATTAAATATGAACATTTAACAATCAATTAAACAGCAAATTTCTATATGGCAATATTAGTAGTTGAACTTGATTAAATATGAACATTTAACAATCAATTAAACAGCAAATTTCTATGATTCAGCTATCTGTTAAATAGTAATGTAATAATTGATCGCATTTGGCCCCATGTCGCACAGTCAATGCATGGCCTTTCTGGAATTGCTTACGCGCAACTTACAAATTTCCATAAATAAGACGAAAACAGCGCGGAATATACGAAATTTGATTTTAAATGGTAAATTATTTATACTTCTATCATCATAAAAGATAAATAATAAGATTGCATGAAGGAATGCAAATGACTGCCTTTCGAAGTTTTTGTTGTTGAATAAATAAATAAATTTTTCAAAATTAGTTTTTCAAAATAAATTAGTTTTTTAATTAGTTTTTTTTTCATTTTCAAATTGCTCCAACTTTTGAAAATGTCATTTAAATGTTGTAAGATACAAATTCTTAAAGAAATTACTTATTACTTCTTCTTTCTTAATTTTACGAAGAAGTTTTGTAATTATTTTGTTTGACTATTTTGGCGATTTTTACAATGATTAAAACGAAACGAGTTGTTTTCAATATAATTTTTTCGTTACTTTAACCCTTTCGATTCCAAATTATTTTTATTGATGAATAATTCGGGATCGAATTATTCAGTAATATGATCATGGGTTCCCAAATGTTAAATAATCATGAGTTTACATGTTCAATTTATTCAGGCAAAAGTTTCTACTATTTGAAGAGCGAGCGAACGTTGAAATACTGCTTTTTATTTATCTAAAAGTTTGTACGATTTTTATGGTTGAGATTCTAGAGAGTTTTGTTTGAATTGATCGGGTTTCGATACAGTCCACGTATATATTTTCTTGAATTTGTAGATACTTTTAAGACTGTCATGTGTAGTTTCAATGTTTGAATATATGCTAAAATTTTTAACAATTCAAATATCAGGATACTACAAATAAAAAATGTAGTTTAATCGTCTGAAATTATATTTCCCTGAAAAGAAATTTTCAAAATTGAAAACAGTTCTCAAAATTAAAAAAATTTTATTATCTCAAAGTGGGATCTTCATTTCATGATTGAATGTAAAACTTTATAAGCATTTAACAAATGTCACTATGTGAAAATACCTTATTTCACAAATACCCCTGTTGACCCTACAATGAAAAAGAATGATATCTCTGTACTAATATATGTGTACATTTAAATCAAAATATGTAATAGAAATATAATTTGTGTTAATCCAAAACACACATCATCTAGAATAAAAAATAGCAAATAAAAAAGATTCTGAGTTAATTATGAAAATATTTTAAATACATCAGTGGAATATTCCAATACCCGGAATTTTCAGAAATGTACTGAGCATTTCCAGCATAACAAATACCGGATATTCGATATTCCACTGATATATTTGAAATTTTCTCAGAATATTTTGTGTTCTTACAGTACTAATTGAAATATCCTCGAATATTAATGCCAATAATGCCAAAGACATAAATTTTTCAGTGAATTAACACCGTGCACGTCGAAAATTTGATTTTTCCCACCCCCGAAATTGAATTTCCATTCCCCGCAAAAATTCACCCGACCGGAACCGATCGTGCCCCGACAGGTCATTAATTCCGAAGTTTAAGTAAATTATAAGACGTCTGGATAAGTTGGTTCGATAGTTAAAAGATTTTTATCGTCGGAAGTTTGAAGAAACCGGGGTGTCTCGGCAGAGGGAGAGTCGAAGGGGGGTCTCGAGGCCGGTGCTTATCCAATTCCCACGGGAAGGGGGTACGTCCATTTTCCAGCTGGCGAAGCGAATTCGCAGGAACGAGTTCGAGACAATTGCGGATGCTGACTCGACGGGGGATGTTTCGGCGACGGAAAACAGACGATTTTCATATTTTGCCACAGGGCGGGAGCGATGAAGAAGGGGGGGGGGGTGTAAGGAGTGAAGTTTCTTTCCGTGCGGATAACGGCTACTTGGCTTAATTAATTAGTCCGACTTAAGACGCATTGTATCACTCGCGAAAACAAAAGCGCGATACTCGCGACGGAGGCTTTATCTACTGCCGGGTGGATTTTTGGGATTTTTTTTCTTTCGAAGTTGAAAAGAGATTACTTGGGATCCGTGTAAAGTTTGGAGAAGAGAGGGGGGTGAATTAGGTTTTTGGAAAAGTTTTATAGGATTTTGATGGCATGAAAGAGTTTTTTTTCGAGGTTTCTTTTAGGTTTTATGTCAATAGTCCTCAAATTTCCATAAAAATGGATCTCAGAATTTCGTTTTACATTAATTTAGTTTCCTTTTGCAATTTTCTTTTCCAAATTAGATAACTTAATTTACATTTCAATCCCCACAATTATTTAGCAAAGTTGTCCAAAATCACATGAAATCTCAAAACCATCCCACCTCATCCCTTTTTCATCCAACCACTCCGAGTGCCACTCATGCGTGTTTATTTTATCGATTTTTCCCCGCGGGCTTAATTATATCATCGCGATGAATATTTTCGACTCATTCAATTCGAAATTTAATAAGTTATTTGTGTTTCGCGAAACAAATACGTCAGTGCTTAACACACACGCAAGCGCCGCAGTGCGGCCTCAACGTCAATTAGAGTTTGCATCCCTCATCGTGCCGGTCGAATCCAGCCCCTAACATTAATCCGTATTAAATATTGGTAATACACCGGAATACCGTTTATATGGATGAAATATTAAAAACTGATGAGCAGTCTATTCCGATTAATTATTAATCAGTCGTTTGAGAAATCGTTTAAATAGATTTCCCGCATATTAATTCCGCATTTTCAACGCGCCTAAATACAAACAAACGAAAAAATAATCATCCACCGAATTCGGCGCATTTGCATTGCGCCCGTTTTCCCGCATTATTTCCCCTCCCCTCCCCACCCGCGAAAAAAAATCAGCCAACCCCAATTCGCGATTCGTCCCGTCATTTTTCTCCATTTCCAAATGCCATAATGATAACGTTCCGCCGACCAAATGAGACGTTAAATATTCTTTAAAATTGCCGCCGGCGCCGCGGTAGCGGGGGGGGGGGGGATACGCGCGCAAATGAAACGGAATTTGAACGAGCGCGCGGTAATTCAATAAGGCCGGGGCTGTATTAAAATTTTTCAGCGGACCATAACGATCGGGTATTACCGCGCGGCGCGCAGTCCACATAATTTTACATTTCGTGCCGGTCCCTCCAAAAGCCATTACGAAAGCGTCGGCCGTGAGACAACCCGTATTTTCCCCTGCGGACGAATATTCGTGTCAAACGTTCATTAGGGACCGAATTCGCAGAGCAATTTTGCCCGGCACGCGAAACCCGTATATACGTATGGATTCGTGAGTGCATCTGAAATTTATTGCCGTCATTCGGTCGGATTTGCGAAGAGATTCGCCGAGCGCGCGAGCTTTTGACGACCCGAAAACAGCGTGACGCGTTAACGCCCGTTTAGTCGGCGATTTCGAATTGCGCGCGCTTTTCGGCACCGGAAATTTTGACTGGTTCGGAGGAAGGGGTGGGGGAATATAGGTAGAAGTGGGAGAAGGTAGTATAGAAAGGCTCAGAAATTATTTTTCATTGAAAATATTTTTCATTGAAAATTGAAGCAACTAAGCTTTTCTCCGCTCACTCCGTCGGTAAGGTAGATGTACTTAGATGTTGCTTCCCCCTAAAATTAGGTTGATATCCTTGTTTGATTAATAATAATCTATTGTAACACCTTTTTAACCTTCACTTAATAATTCCCAGCTACTGAAACTCATCCGTCCGAATCTTACTCTTTACCATTTTTTCACCAAACCTAACCCTCGAAACTCTCCGTCGGTAAAATAGAACTTCTTAATCTTTAGAAGTTTGGCTACTTTTTTTACATTTCCTTTCAGTTAACCCATTCGACAAAATCATTGTAAAATTGAGAGGTCTATGAATATTTGTGCATGACGAATAGCAGAAAACAAATAATGTAAAGTCAATTTCTTATTGGGCGATGTGCCAGTCACGTGACTTCTGCCTTTTCTATTTGAAAGGGATAGACAAACTGAACCCTAGGCAATAGATTAAGCCTTCATTACTATGGTATATGAATTAAGTGCCAAAAAAGATGGCGCCACCTCCGAACAACTGCAGTATTTCTGGTTTAGTGAAGGTTAAGATGCATTTAAAAGTATCCCTCCCAATCTTCGTCGTCAATTTGTCGTCCACCGTTCGACAAGCTCATGAATTTTCCAGGTTCCGACCCGAAGACGCGACAGTGTCCCTACCTCGGACACTACGACGTCGTGTCCATCTGGAAATCGCCGAAGAATCGGGCGCACGTATTGAGCAGCAACATGGAACGTGCACGGAACGCGTTCGAGGATAACGTGGCCGAGCTGATGGAGCGAACTGCCACGACGACCTCACCGAAACACTGCCACCAGACGAGCATATCCCGACTCGACATCGGATGCGGAAGTCCCGACAGAATGAAATTCTTGACGACGTCCTGCAAAGACGAGACCTTTTCGGGTGAGTCGCCAGAACAAATGGGAAATTCGATAACTGCCCTGGTCGAATCAATAAACTGTTGTTTCTCGCAGGAAATTCCACATCCTATCGTTGCGTTACGGCGATTGGCGGGAACTTTGAATTTTGACGGGAAATTCAAATTTTCCACCCCATCCGGTCTGACATTCGATAGACCAAATATATTTTAAGATATTATGAACGAATATAAAATGGTTCCTTTTGTTTTGAGACCCAAAATCGGGTTTAAGTTTTGGCGGGACATTCAAAATGTACAACTATTGCACAGCTAGTTTCACATTTGACTTCAAATACATCGATAAATTCGATTAAACAAATTATTACACTCAACACTGTCCAAACTGAATGCAGAACAGTCTGTACAAATCTGAAAAATCAACTCTCCCAATTTTGGCGCGAAATTCAAACTCATTAAACCCCCTTTTGGCTTTACTATCTTACTTTTTTTAATCAACTTTAATTAATTTTTTTTACTTTCCCTCTCCCACTTCGTCTTCGCTTTCCCCCAGACTGTTCATCGATTTCGCCATGAATTCTATCGATGGTATTTTATGGGCGAGATTTTTGCCCGACCTCGGGAACACGTCGGCGATACGTACCGAAAGGGGGTGGGGGGAGGGGGCGACTAGACGGTTTCGACAGTTTTGCGACGAGACATCGACATTGGACTTTCGTCGGGATCACGTCTGCCCCTTACATCTTATCGGATTACGCTCCGCGCCGTACAAAGTTACCGCGAGCCACAATAGTTTGTTAGCGACTCAGTTCACGTCGTGGGTTCCTTAACCATGACTCGTACGAGGGTTGCGAGCTTGTTTGAAAATACTGATATACAAGTTTGATTGGCTCATATCTTTTCCCCCGCGAAATGGCAATTGAATTGCGACCCGCGGGAATGGGGAGGGGAGGGGGGGTCAACTTGATCAAAATTACGTCACACTGCGACAAATTTCGGGTCGTTGGACGATTGTCGATCGTAAATCGCGAATCGTAAATAAAGGTTTGGAATCGAAACTGATAATCGAAAGTGGATGACTTTCGTCGTAGAATTCCTTGTAGATATTGCATCATCGTTATCAATCTGATCATGCACGATCATCATTCTTCATGTATCCTATATAGTGGTTTAGATCATGAAAATATATTTAGATCTTGATCATTATTTTAGATAATGATCTAAAATAATGATTATAATTTTGATGTTTATAATCATAAATTTAAATTTTCAATCGTGGATCTTGATTATGATTTTAGATTATGAATCGTGATCATGATTCAGATCGTAATCTCTGATCAAAAATCTTGATCATGATTCTAGATTGTGCATCTGGATTATAATTCTAGTTTGTGAATCTTGATTATGATTCTCGATGATGATTTTATATTTTATAAAATGATCTCGATACAATTTCTTTACGATTTCAAAGCAATTAAAGAGAAAGGTGTTAACAAATTGTAATTTAATTTTCTTTGTAGTATTATTGTCTTTAAAATTTCGTTTCAGGGCCACAGAGAAGCGGCGTTTAATTTTCGAAACGTGGCAATTTCATTGCGAAATAGTCTTGGAGGCTTGGGTATTTTAGAACACACATAGACACGTACAAAAGCAACTCGACTACAAATTTCTATTGATAAGAAATACTAAACTCGAGGTGATTCGAAATGAAGAACTTTACTTGTGTACACCGGTCTGACCTATTTTTTCTTTTAGTCTTAAAGTTTTAATGTTTTGAAGTAACATTGATCACTGTTCCCAGAACTTTTGAGTAAATACTAAAACCATTTGTAATACTCATTTTAGGTCAACTTTCAGAAGAAAAATGTACGTGGTTGTCGTCTTTTTATTATGTTATTTATACCTGGATGCTCGAATATAAATAATCTTAAATCTCTCAAAATCGTAAAACATAAATTAAATATGTAGATAATTATAATATTATAATTATAATTTATAAAATATATATAACATGTAAATCAAAATTGATAATAGATCATGGATCATTTTTCATAACTTTTCCTTTCGCATGGCTCTTCAAATCTTTCATTCCGTTATCGTCAGCGTCTGGCGTTTCCATTCGAAGAACTTCCAAAGCAAAATGAAACATAATCTTGCGACATAATCGCGCTGTTGTCCGAAATCGTCAAAATTCCGCAAACTTCGCGTCGCTTTGTAACGACTCGTAATTCCGTAACGTTCGACACTGTCGCGTTGAATACAAACGGCGGATGATCTGGCACGATCGATTGGTCTCTTGTGTGTAAGCAGCCTCGCGACGAATAATCTCTAATCAAAGCGGAGATCGCGGCAAACTTGTTCATCCAAATGCGGCTTTAAATCAATGATGCGCTGATTTTCCCGCACCTTTCAGAATCACTGATGCGTGAAAATCACGCTTTTCCACCCTTGTCTTATTTACACATACAATTCGAAGAAAATAACAAATTTGCCGAATAGCGAAGTAGCCACTGGACAGTTTTTGATGTGAAGTTCGGCGAGACAGACATTCAAATCTCAGTTATATTTTTTTATTTGCAAATATTTCCTGTTTTATGTTAGGAATGTTTAATAATTAAAATTAATTAAAATATTTTAGTTTTTTTTATTTTAAACCCACTTGAAAAACAATTTATTTGAGGAAAATAATTGTTTCAATAAAATATTTGAAAGTAAACTTTGTTGGGTGATTAAACGAAACAAACGATGGAAACTCTTCAATTGTTTGGATTTTTTTAATTTTGCAATTCTGAACAGTTAAAGAACAGTTTGAAATTAATGAATTGTTGATGATTTATGAACTGCTATATGTACTAATCAGATTATGATACTTTAGTTTCACCTAATTACCCCAACTTTTACTGATTCACGTGCGGTATAATTATACCGCACGTGCAAAGTTGATCAGTTAATATGGAAGAGTTAAACAAAGCACAGTTACATGATATATTTTTCGGTGTAAGTATTTTCGGATATTTATCAAAAGGTAATTATAAAAAAATTATTAAACAAGTTTGTACTAAAATTTGAAACGGTTTCTAAATTTAATGAAATTACTCGAACTATAAAAACTAACAAACAAACAAATTTACAGACAACATAATCATATATGATTCTTAATTTATAGTGTTCGTAATTAAATAATATTTTCTATAATATAAATAAAAATGTCCATAAATAAAATTAAAATTTATTTTTATAAATAAAATGTATAAATAAAAAAAATAACACATACAATAAACAGAAAGAAACTATATGAAAGATATAGACATGAGCACCTACATAAAAAAATTTCGAAAATCTTCTTTTACTTTACAAAATATTTTGTATTATCATTGTAAGTTTCTTTGTACAACAGAAGACATAATTTCTGACGTAAACTTCAGTAAAATGACAGTGGAAATAATCGAGGAACAAGCAAAACCGATGTACAGTAAAACTACCTGAAACAAAAGCAAGTTCGATAATATTATGGATCTGTACATAGCACTACAATATCTCAGAAATGAAAAATAACTCAAGTCATACCGTAAATGCAGAAGTCTCATGCTCATCAGGCATCACCAGTTTCAACTGGTGAACAAAATTAAAGATCTTAGTAGAATTTTTCGAGCGAAGCGGACATAAAAACCCAGGATACTGTTTCGTTAAAAATTCCCTAACTCGTATGTATGTCTGATAATTCCAAAATTTGCTGGGATTCCAGGATTCTTCACATGTTGTGGTAACGAATTCAAAATGGGATCCTTCCTTTTCTCTCTTAAGTAATTTTATTAAGCATTCAGTTGAACCATTTCTATGATAGGCTGGCAGTTTTTCGATATTAGTTACGTTACCCAATGGCGAACAGTCATTGGTAACAGTCATCGTAACAAATGACATGTTATTTACAGATATCCACGTAAAATTGCAGAAGCTGTCTTCTATCTTCAAAATTCGATATGGTTTCAATTCTCTTGGCGGTAAGATTTGAATCTTGGGAGAATACTTTTCCAAATGCACCACTGTCCCCCACATGTTAACGTTGGGAATTAACGCGATGGTAAAAGACACTCTTTTCAATGGATTCTCATAGAGATACAATTTTTCGAGGCCTGCTGGTAGCTCGCAATAAAAATCTTGGATCATATTTGCGTGTAAATAAAGATCAGTTAATTTCGGAAGATCATGAAATGCTTTGAATTCGATGGAGGTGATTCGATTTTGTGCTAAGTTCACATAAGTCAAATCTAGGGCGTTGCGAAATGCTGAAGTCTTGATCGTCTCAATCATGTTTTTTCTTAAGTCAACTAGTACTACGTCTTTCAAATAGTCTTGGAGCATCAACGATTCGTTTTGTATCCAAAACATTTCTGGTACTGATTTCAAATTTAAGGACCTACATTTAGCGGTCCAAGTCGGATTTAATGGATCTGAAACATGATCAACAAACATATGCTTGGGACATCCTTCAATCAAAGACGAACAGTGTTTTATTTTGAAAATCACAATTGTTGGTAGCCATAAGAAGTATGACAAACGTATTGTAAGACCTGAAATAATCGTAAGAATTTTTAGGAAGAAGTCATAGAACACTGTAGTGAGAAAACTGAATAGTAAAAGATACCACTTTAGTTGTACGAGATACCACTATACACTGAGAAAAAAAATCAGAGTAAACACAACTCGATTTTCGAGTTGAAATAGAGTAAAAGTTGATCCAACTCAAATAATAGTTGTTTTCAGTAGTTTCGAGTATAAACAACTAAGTCAGAGTTGTTTTTACTCTTTTCTGAGTTGTGTTTACTTTATTTCTGAGTAGATTTTACTTTTATTTCGAATTGTACCATTTTTTACTAAAAAAGAGTTGTTCTTACTCTAATTTTTTTTCAGTGAGTGTTATTTCGTACAACTAATGTAGTAACTTTCACCACTCAGTGTTCTCAGTGTGTTGGTAATTAGGTCCCTAAATAGTAAGTGATTTTTATGAGAAACAGTCGGGAAATTTAGGAAAATAAAATTATTAGAAACATTGTAAATGATGTTTAACAAACGCAGTGTCACATAATCAACATTTTTCAATGTATCAGTTACAAAAACTGCATTGTCAATGCCGAGAATCGAACCTCGGACGCAGAAGTCTGAAAATGTAACAACTCGGACAAAGTTTTTATTTTTTCAAAATTCTTTTAAAAGTTTTACTTTTTAAATTTATTCAAGTTTATTTAAATACCATTTCATTTAAATAAATCTTTGCGGGGATATATATGGTCATTAGATCGAATCCCAGTAAAGGCTACTATTTTTCAACAGATTCGTTAAAAAACTTTCACTATATATCATTTCAATTGTTTAAAGTAATTTTTCGAACATTTTACAAAGTTTATACATTGGAACTTTTCATTTGGATTTTTCATACAAATCATTTATAACGCGAGGATTTAGACTGTACACTGAGAGAAATTTAAGAATATAATTTACGCGATTTCAGATCACGGTTTACTATTTTTATTACGACTGTGGACTTAATGTTGAAAAAGAGACAAAAATGCTTTTAAATGTTGTAAAATTTCGAACTATTAAAATTTAACCTGTTTCTTAATGCATACTACATCAGCCCACACACATTTTTATATCTATTTCGAAGTGAATTTTACTATGTTAACGTATTGCTTTTAGATCTATTTTGAAGTGAATTTTACTATGTCTCCGTATCATTCGGTAATGCCGAAAGTATGAATTTTTTAGTACTAAATTACTGTCAAAAAGAGAAAATAATGTAACATATATACTTGTTGTATATGATTATCATGCTTACTCCCTACATGTGCCTTTTATAAATTACGTCATATCTTTATCGTTATATATAACGTAATTTTTACGGAAGGTAACCTCGTGAAGTCGCATGTCACTTTATCCTACAGTATGAACAGAGCCTAATTAATCCTACCTAACCTAACATAACTAAATACACATGGGTTTTCAGAACGCATATCTAATCGCAATCGCAGAATACATGCCTACCACACATATAAAACTTTCTTATATACTGTACTGTTGCTGACTTTGGCGCTTGTGAGAAAGTTGTGCTCGTTCCAAGAATATAATCGATTTGTGTTGTTATGTAATTAATTATGGGGAAACATTTTTTGTAACCAATTTTGAGGGGATGTAAAATTAAACATTCTACACTCAGAGAACGGTTTATTTAAATAACCGTTTATTTAAAGAGCCTTCTAGGATAATTATTTAAATTAAATAAACTATTTACTAGAGTGACATGTTGCATTCATTTAAGATAAATAAAGGTTTAAGGTTTAAGATAAATAAATAATATATTTTCGTTAAACAAATAGTCTAGTAGGTTCGTACTCAAGTAAAGATTTTATTGAAATTAAATAAACCGTTCTCTCAGTGTAAATGTCATAATAATAATAAGATTAATAAGAATGCACATTTTGTCAGGTAACAAAGGAAAACAATAAATATATCTGAGTGTACATGCATTTATTCGAAATAAATATTATTACACTACAAATCAAACTATATCCAATTTTTTTGTATGTAGAAACTTCCATCGCTTAACCTATTTAAATAACTAAGAGTAAGATGCTTTATATCATTTATCGCAAATGACGTCCAAGAAACATTATATTCATCATAGACTTTGTATGCCATCAAATGTGCATCAAAGTAGCAATCTTTGAATTCTTTACAGATAATTAAAAAATCAACGTCATTCTTTTCGACGATTATTTGGTGAACAATATAAAATTGGACATTTGATTCGGCAAACGTAACTAAAACGGTGTTCTCTTTGATTTCTTTTCCGAGAAACTTGATACGTTTCGTAACATAAACATAATCGTTGACTGATTTAAATATTTTGCACATAAATTCTACAGCATTGTCAAGATCACGAACCTTAACTAGACGTTTACTATTGAAGTGAACAGTTGTCGACTGATTTTGTGATTCAGAAAGAAACTTGTACGATAATTTTAACTGCGTTTTAACGGCAATAGTGTGACAAACATTTATCCGGGAACGAGATACATTAGAGACAGCAGTGCCTTCTTGGTGTTTTGCTTCGAATCTCATGCAGGAGATATTCCATACAGGACCCACATTTCTCATAATACGGGGGTAATGTACCAAAAAATGATGCTTTGGTCTCATTGAATTTGCATGCAAATCAGTAAGGAGAGTCAAATATTCGGTAATTAAGACTTTTAACGTAAGATGACAATCATCGGTGATAATTTGACTCAAAACTATATTCATAATGCTTCTCAAAAGAGTATACAAACACCAATGTGCATCATTTTCTGGCACGAGATCCCCGATTATAAGATTTAAGTTAGTAACTAACTGCAACATTTCTGAAGCTGACATCACAATGTATTTTTTATTCAGTTGGCTATAACTTATTTCGGTGGGTTTATTTTTAGACAACTGTTCGCCGTAATTAAAAGCTAATATCCTTCGGTTTAATTGAGGCAATGAAATATACTGTTTAATGGAAATAAAATTATGTAATATTATCGCGATGTCATACCGACAAATGCCCTCCAACATGTCGTGCATGACATCCACTGCCAAATTCTCGACAACATGGTACTCTGGCAATCTATGGAAACAGCACAACTCTTTTATTCCCGTTAATGACATATTATTTTGCAAAACTTGGTCTTGATATGACTCAGCGTCTCGAAGCTCGCAGTCACTTTCGTCAAAAACACTTGATATATCCTTACGTTGTATAAGGCAAAATCGACAAAAAAATGTGGCGTTAAAGCTCTCAGTGAACCCGAGCATTCCGTGAAGCCCGAGGTTGTCACCGACGATTAAAGCAAGTTTAAAAAACAATTGCTTTGATCCGGAAAGAGTTACAATTGATATGCCATCAGTTTGTAAAAATAGCAATTCATCAATTAGTTTAGAGTAAATTACTTCGTTTCTACTGTCATTGCGGTCTAAGGAGTGAAAAAGCATACACGTAAAAATGTTTTCTATTTTTGCGCAAAGTTCAGGAGGCAAACACGGAATACTTGTATAAACGCCACAGATTTTTGCGATTCCTTTATGCGCGCCAAGCGGATTATTAGTTTCATAGTCGTCACTGAAGAGGAGAAGAGGTAGAACAATTTTATCGTGATAGGATGCTGATTTCTGTGTCCACAATGGAGATTGCACAATATTAGTTACAATACTTTTGAATGATTTCAAATGATTGACATTATTAATTACTTTCTCAAAAAATCCAGGAATTTCAAAGACTTTTGTCAAAACTTTTCGGAGTGAAATAAATTCAGCATACGTCGGAACTACTTTTTCACATTGCACTCCAGATGCAGTGTGCAACTGCGATCTCTGTCCTATACGATGCTTTTCTGGTGGAATGTACAAGTCCTTTTGTCTTAACGCAGCTAATCGAACATGTTCTGTTAAAACTTTTGATAATGAATTTGGGATTTGATTTACCACTGTTTCTATTTCTTTTAATGTATCATCAGATATTTGAAGTTCCTTTAATTTTGTTTGAATGTTGAGTAATAATGATTCATTTGTATGCTCAATCAACATTTTCGTATCAGCAATAATAGTGTCAACTCTTTTCCGAGAAACGTCCGAATAAGAATACAATTTCGATACGAAACTTAGAGCTCGGTCATCAACATCTGAATCACACATAAAATGTCCATCCTCTTCTGATTGGCTCTCGATTAAAATTTCCGTCAATTTATCAATTTCCGTGTCTATCACATAACAATCGCTTTCCTCAAAAACATCGTAATCCTCAAAATTTGTTTCAGTTTCTTTGCTCGGTATGTTACTTTCTGCAATATAAAAATCTGTTTCTGGTTTAGTGACGTCGGTACTTCCTTGGACTGTTGCAACATTAACAGGCGAATGAACAATTTTTCGGTGTTGAATAAAAGTACGTAAAACCGAGTAACATTTGCGAGGACTACATTCGAGACAAAAATACAGATTCTCATTCGCATGCAAATACTTGACATGTGTAATGAAAGTATCATTATCAGGTACTTGTAATTGACATTTATAACACTGTGGCATGATTAAACGAGAATCTGTACTAACAAAGATAATCTTAAATCTAAAATAAAATACGAGACGCAGTAAAAAACGATTCGACTAATTGTTCGAAGCCGCTGCTCGAAGTCGGTGCGAAACTTGACCATTTAGAAAGTTCAGGGTGTTGGTCATCCGGTCGGTTTTCTTTTCGTGGATGTCAAAGCCGGATTGCTGGACGAATTGCCACAACGACGATGATGTTGAAGAATACTCGCAGTGAAGAGCGTAAATTATTTTGAACGATGTGTCCAACGCCTCCAAACATGTTGGCACTTCGTATTTCACATTGTTAACTAGAACAAAACATTGTTCTACATTCGTTAAGGGACCGGTGACCACAATGTAAGGCTGGGTTGTTTCTTTCTTCTGGAGCGAGGATTGTTGCACAGCTTCTACAACCGTGTCCAAGTCAGCAATGTTCTGCATTTTAATAAGAATCAAGTATAAACAAAAGGGAAACACGAGCAAATAGACGAAACAACGCAAAACTGAAAAAAAAACAAAGATATATCAATACCTGAACGTGTAACATGAAATTATTACGCCGGTCCTGAATCGAAAATTTTGACCTGTGGTCAATTTGCTGTCCAGATTTGTTCCTTTTCGGAGTTGGTTTGTGAGCTTCGATTATCAATGGTAACAAATGCAGCACCACGGCATCTTGTTGTTCTAAGAAAATTGTATGTTGAATAAGGGGAAATAAATTCGAAATATATCAAATAATTTGCAATAATTATGAATTTCGTTAAAGCAATCTTACGAGAAGATAGGGCCGGTAATGTTTTCAGATAAGCATTATCATCAACATTGACCAATCTCTTTGAATTGAGCTGCTCTATCAGTACTGTTTTAATAACAGCCCATCTCTCATGCAAAATCCCACATTTGTTTGAAAATAATTTGGCGAAATCACTGCACAACTGGAAAGGTCATAAATGCAAGCAAAGTTAAAATTAATTTACTCTGTACGCTGTAATGTCATGTTAAAAATTACTATTTTGCAAGTTAATGAAATATAATATCAATATAAAAAATAAAGACCGATTTATGAAAGAAACCATTTTTTATATTCAAATAGACATACCAAATCCTTTCCCTCTTGCAAAACAATACAGGGAAACTTTTGCAAATATTCCTGAATGGAAGATACTTTATGTAGCAAGATTTTGCGTCTGATTTCAAAAGTCTGTGACCAGGTAAGCTCAACCAGATCCCAAGGAGCAAGGTGATTTTCCAGCCATTCGATTTGTCGGGTCTCTTCATCTGATTTTAATTAAAATTAGTATTATTATTAATGTCTTCAATGAAGACTCTTCACCTATTTATTATATTAAAATTAACAGCTTGATTACAATGTAATGTTCCACATTAATAAAAAAAGTATCTGTTAATTGTATAATTTTTATTGTGAATGTAAAATTACGTTTATTTCCTGAACAAGTGAATTTATTTATTTGGGTATTATTTTCTTATTATTTGTAATTGAATTAACAACTGCAGTAAAATAATATAAGACTAACAATTATTAAAATTGATTATACCTGTCACTTGAACTTCCGCCGAGTTACTGTCAATTGCATTACGGGGCCGTTCTTTCCGTGTCAAAACTTGAAGGTCACGCAGCTTCTTTTTTGTGTAATTGTAGTTGAACCATAAAGCTCCAAAGTGATTCGTTTGGACACCGTTCTCTGTTACTCCAGGAGTGAAATAATATTCCTTAACCTCCCCAGGAAAAATATGTGCAATTTCAGCAGCCAACAGAATGAAACGATTTTTGGAAATGCTGTGAAAACAATTAATTGAATTAATTATTATTATTTTCATGATTACAAATGTTGTTAAAATGAAGCAAAAAGTTCCGCTGCACTTACTGAAATTTGTCGAGTTGTTCACCAGCTGGAACGTTCTTCAAAACATAATCACGTTCCCTTTTAATAACCAATCTCGTCAGTCGAGACCGATTAGTTTTCACCATGCGATTATTGTTTGACACAAAACATTTCCAAATAAGTTTCGCTTCTGGATCTTTTTGGATAAATTGTTGCAAACCCTGAAAAAAATGTAAACAATTAAATGACAAAAGTTTATTCGTAACTTAAATAATAATCACACCATTCGTAAAACTTATTACGAAAGCAAATTAGAACTTAATTTCAAGAACTTGCCGTTGTAACATGTTGTTCGAGCGGTTGAACTTGTCCTGAAATTTGCTCTGAAACTTTTCCTGAAACTTGTAGTGGCAGTTCCAACACGTTTTCTATATTGGGAATATCTAATTCCCACGCACCGATCTCGTCGTATACCTGGAATAACACACACAAATTAACTTAATTTGTTTATTAATTTATTGGATCTTTATTCATCACATATATTTTGATTATTTGTTTGTTAGTAACAAACTTATTATTAACGTGCAAATTCCCATTACTTCGTTGGACGCCAACATTCTAACCTGCAAACAATTAATCAAAATAACGGGTTTACATTTGGTTATGTTAATGTTAAAACATTGAGATTGTTAGTCGTCCGGATGTGAAAATACATAAAGAAACGGACACATTTATTAATTAATATTATAAATCACTACTTACTGCAATTGTTGAGAATCAACAATCCCGGTAAAACTCGCGTGACGCGTGACACAATTAGGACGCTAAAACAATTAGAACGCACAATGACCTAATTGAAGGCGACGAGTGACAGGTGTCGCCCTTGCGCGGATTGGGATGAGAAACTCGAAAAATTACTATGTGTCAAACGAAACTTAACTCTTATTCTTCGCAAGAATAAGTATTTATCAAACTAAATATTAGAGGCGATAATTTTTAATATTTTATTATGGATTTTTATTACTAAACATAGTAAAATTTACTGATCGTTTTTTAAAAAAAAATAAATTCGTATTATTTAAGTTTATGACTGCAGTAAAAGTCGGCGGTTTGTAACGTAAAGTCCAGGCTAATACGAAACATAGTAATTGGTAATCTTATATATACTATTTAAAGATCGATAATTTCTCTCAGTGTAAGTTAATATGTGATTGTATCGTGAACTTTTATGCTAGGTGAGTAAACATTTCTAAAACAGAAAATAAGATGTAACAAAATATTACTTAAAAATTTGATAATCTGTTAATCGAAATTGTTGTCTTTTATCTTATAGGTGATGTATAACACACAGTTAGGACTTACCCATAATTTCGTTGCTGAAAAGTTATGCAGCTAAATGTATACCAACGTCGAACTAAACGACGTTTGCAAAAATTTAACTTTGTCTTAATTATAAACTGGATTCGGGCATTATATATACGTATTATACCAATTATCAGTCATAGTACGTATTATAAATACTTTTCTATTTACAATTCTAGATTTATTGATCAGAAAATTAGTCACCTACATAAAGTAGGACACGAAATGCACTTTTGTAACTAATAATGTTTTAATTATAAATTTATCTTCTTAATATATAATTACGAACAATTTCAGCGAATTTCAATCACATTATTTTTATGAGATAACAATGTGAGAAAAACGACAGACTGTTCTTATTAATAACTATTATTACAACTTTTACAAATGACTACTTTGAATTAGTGTTAAATAAAATTGTCATATTATTTATATTCATTTCTATGAGATATTTTTGGCAGGGTGGCTAACAAACCAAAATAATAAGATACTTTATTTATTTATTTTTGTTCTTTTTTTTAAATTATCTTAGAAAGGTAAAAAAAAATAGACGAGGCAAATCTTTCTCTTGAATTTCTTAACTGAGGAGCAGTCCACAGTTAAGAAATTCAACCAATATTTAAACCAATAGAAATTCAACTTTAACTGGCATTGATTCGACTGCTTTAGCATTCAAAGCAGTTAAATTGAATTTCAGACATTTAAAAATGAATGCGAAATTTAGGCGCAAATCCTATTCTTTTTTATTCATTTCTATCAAATATTTGTGTGACAGTCATATTGTCCTAAAATTACAGAATTTCGCTATGATCGATTTGTGATGAAACAATTATTTATACTTTTTTCAATTAACAGAGACACTTTCTCTGTTGCAGCAGACTTTCGTCATCTCCTTAAATTTAAGGAGATGACGAAAAAAAGGAGACACTGAAATACCCCTACACATTTTGTTCGTTCCGCAACTTGAAAAAAATGTAGATATCAATCAGAATTCCTTGCAAATGTGTACCAACGTGCATGATGAATTTTTCAGAGTATTCCTGTCACGGAACGTGGGTGGAAAACGACACGGCTTACTTGGTCGCGAGCACAGACGCCGGACGATATTGCATCGTTTACAGCGCCTCCGCAATGACTACTCCAAGTAGACAACTTTCCGTGACGGGCCATTTAGCCTCTTGTCCGAGAGCATCTCAAACTCGTACGCACGAGTGGCAGGTCAACCTCACGTCGTCCGGTAAGCGTTTGATTAACGACCCGGCTCCGAGAGTTCGAAATGACGCGGCGTTGCCAAACGTGAACTTGCAACATTAATTTTGCGCATTGCCACGCCAATTTATGGCGAAATCGCGCGTTCAATTACGACGGGGCACTTTCATCACCGCCCAAACCAGATTAAACGCGGCGATTTTAAGTGGAAATTGAGTTGGCGAACAATCGGCCGTCGTAATACGCGTACGTGACGCCAGTGATAAGCATTTCATTGGACAGATTCCTTCTTTACCATCAGATGGTAAAGAAGGAATCTGCAGTTGCTTTAAGGGGAGCCTTTAAGACTTGCTGACAGGCAAGAGTGGCAGCGCAAGCTAAAACGACCGACAATTTTCGTGTTTACTATCAGTCGGTAAAACAGAACTTTAAGGGTTTCTTAAGTATTGGCGTAGAGTATACAGTTTAAGGAAAATGTTAAGGTTTGTGAAGATGAAAGATGCGAGTATCGCTCCCCTTAAGGTTCCTGTTTTACTATCAGTCGGTAAAACAGACAGTAAACGGTTATTATTCAGCTTCCATTTTTACCGTCAGTCGGTAAAACAGATTTGTCGGAGAACCGCTTAAAATTTACTCGATTCATCGATTTTAAGCGCATTCTTTCCTCCAAAGCTCTCTAATCTTTACTACAGTTCGGAATTGATTTCAGCTCAATGCGGCGACGTGTCATCCGCGTCTTCTCTGACGTCTTGCGGATCATCGCGATCGACGCGGATATTCCTCGCCATCCTCACCGTCGTCGCGAGATACGTCCTAAGGTGATGGTATTGAATTGCGACGCCTCTGGCGACTGTATAGTCAATGCTTCGAGTGTTTCACGTTAAGCAGAGCAAAAAGAGAAAATGTCGAGAGAAAATAGAGGGCGCGCGCAGAACAAGGAGATATGACACGGCATTGTGCGGGATCGCGTGGGACTCGGGGATAAAACTGTTGTATGTGTTTCCGAAAGTGAGCGTTGAAAGCATTCGGATCGAAGTGTACATGCCGACTTTTCTTCCCCCGTACATGTATCCCGCACTTTCGTTCACCGTGGCTTCCATTGACCGTTGTTTCCGCCTTTCAGAATGACACTCTGAAAAGTGACTGAAATGCGGTACGGGGCAAGGTGGCGCATTTGAAAAACGTGTGCCAACTTGCCCCGTCCGCTCATTTCAGTCACCGGGATCAAGAGACACGGTAGCGTCTCTGGCCAAGTATCGGTTTATTTCGGAAACTCACTGCCTGGGGTAAGTTGGCTAAAAATGTATATAGTGTGCCAACTTGCACCACATAATGACTTTTTATCGTTTCACCCATGATATTTTACCTCCAGTATCTCCGGATGTTGTTGCAACATCCGGAATTCTGGACATGCGGGGCAAGTTGGCACACTCGAAAAGGTGTCCCAACTTGCCCCGTTTGTACATTCTTGTACCTAGATTTCGAAAAATTGATTAACCATTTTAATTTTTTTGTACGGGGCAAGTTGGCACACCTGAAACAGTGTGTCAACTTGCCCCGTTGGCTGAGTGTTTCCTAAAAAAGCCGCCAGGCTGGCTCAAGACATGTTTCTACGAGATACAACGGTGCAAATGGTCCGATGCGGGGCAGGTTGGCACGTTTCGCAAGCTTGTACCACATAGCTGTAAAAATGGCCTCGATTGGTTGCCCTTTGAATTGCAAACTCCGCACATGCAGATATTCGCGCGTTCGTTATCAATTTTCGACTGCTTCCGTTTTGTTCGAAACTGGGTTTCGGCGGGCTTTGTGTCGTTTTTGAAAGCTGTTGGAATTTGTCGGTTTGTTCCGAGTGTTCCTTTTTCCGTTTCTTTTCGAGAGAGAGGAAAGTTTGTTCACTCTGTACATTGCCGCTTAAAAATGCCACAAAGCCCGTGATCTACGAAGGTTCCAATTCTAAACCTACAAAATGATACAAATAGAAAAAAGGCAAAACTGTCGAACGTGAACAGTATCAATCCTATCGTGCGTACCTACGAATTCGATCAGCCGAATGAGCCTGATTTGCGTTCCAAACGAGTGTAAGAAAACATATCGATTCCAGGTAGTGGTAAGGTTTATAATAAGCTAGGTTTAATGGACGGTATTGATTCTTTGAATCTATATATTTTACATAAATTATTCATACTCGATCGGGTGTCTTTTTACAAAAAAGACGGAATGAGCGGTGACGGTTCCAGCAGGGGATGTTGTTGTTTTTGTGATAAATTCGGCGTTTTTACATTTTTATAAGGAAAACGGGGAAAATTAAGTTTGAAAAAGGAAAATTGAAAAAGAGAAAGAAAAAAAACTACTGCCACCGGGATTCGAACCTGAATTTATGATAAATTTATGGTACACTTATAAACTTCTTAGACGTAGAAGGCATGGGTTCAAATCCTCGGTACTTTTTTCGTTTTGAAGTTTCATAAATTTAGATCCTCGAGTTAATTTATCCTTAACACTGGCATCCTCTCGACCTTAGTCGTTTGTACACTTTTACATGGTCAGTTAGGAATTGAACTTTTTTTACGATTCGAAAAACCTCCACAATCGGATTTCTGTGTAAAAAGAGAGGATAAACGTATTTCAGGGTAATTGTAATAAAAACGTAGCCTGTAAATTACGGTTCATTAATTGTCCCCGAAAATTGTGAAGACACTCATTTCCCTTTGAACTGTAAATAAACTGACAACGAATCTACGATGTAGAGGCAATTTCCGTGCAAACTGTACTGCCGTTTCCGTTTTTTGCGCCACTGCTGTAAAATTGTCTGCGACAAGCAAAACCCGTTGAGTCTCGAAATTGACGAAAAAAATATCGAACAAAATGGAACAACCTCTGTTGTATTTTTCGCTCTCTCTGTGTAGATATAATATGTTTAGCAATGGCATTAAGAAAAGTCTGCGAAATTCTCGCATTTACAACTTGTATAGAACCTATCTAATTATAAAGAAACCGAAGAACGGAGGAACAAGTGGAATAGGATATTTCGACCCTTGCAATTCACAATCGAAAGTTGTGCGAACATTTAGTAGTAATAAAGAAATCACAACGACTATTACCGTCTTCATGATACCGACTTGTAAAAAATAAATAAAATTTTAACAAAATATTACAAATCGACACCCACAAATAGTTTAAGCGGAAGACGATGCAACTGAAAAGAGTGGGGAGGAGGAAGGAAAAAGAGTGGGAAATATGAGCAAACTTCTAGGTTAGGACATTTTATCTGTAAAAATTTTAAGATCCGATACAATTTTTTACTGCGAATCAACTAGTAACATGCCGCATTGTGTGAGAGAAGAAGGGTCACGGAGGAGTGTGTAAAATACGATTCAAAAATACTTGGAAAGTGACGAAGTCTTTCGGGTACCCGGGCGCGCGCGTATGGCCCTGGATCGGCGACCTGAAGTTGGCTGCGACCCAAAGTTGGAATGAGTTCGATTTGTCGTATCATTTTCACACAATTTTGCGAGATATAACCGTTTTTAAGTGATTTTAATTTGATTCTAACTTTAGGTTAATGGAAAACGAGAATACTTCAGGAACTCTTACTCCTATCAGAAAAATATGTTCTAAAATACATTTGCCCAATATTTGCACACATATTATTTAATGCTTCATTTGGCTTGTAACTGATTATATTTAGTAAATTGACTGCTGTAAATATTGCGCAAATAGAATATTTCTGATTGGGACCTAAATTACCTCAGAAGTAAATATAAAAATATTTATATTTACTCAAAAGTCTCAAAAATACCTTAATGAGATTTAATTAAACTTCTCAAATTATAAACTATAAGGTTAAGCAGTTTACAATCTCATCGATAAAACTTGTATATAAGATATTTTAAATAAGTTTCACCGAAACTAAAACTTATTTCTAAACAAACTGTTAATTTGTCAAAATGTAATACAATTTTACCATCACGTATACAAATTAAACCACACTATTTGACTTGAAACGAATTTGAATTGTTAAAAATAAAATAAACGATCCTAAAATAAATGTATGTAACTTATATAACATAGCTCCTACCAATCTTTATTCTGAATGATTATGTTAATTTCAAACTTCAAAAATCGATAGAAAACTCATTCAATACCAACTTCAGATTGTTCCAAATTATAATTTAATATCAAAGTCCTTTTAAGGTAGAAAGTCACCCAAACCTAACAATTTAAGAATTACTAAATATATATGTAATTTGGTTGATTTAATATTGCTCTTTCGAT
>JABFPB010000592.1:0-27598 GCA_022817645.1 Ceratoteleas bidentatus
AATTATAGATTACAATTGTGTTGTGTGGAACTATGTAAAAAAAGTGAGATTCCCGTTATGGTCATTAAATGGAGATCCACGTAGATTAATTGTAATTTTAAAAATATGTAATGTCGGTAATCACACTTGAAACTCGGCCTCAAGGCAGTACCGAACGCGTTATTATCGACGCGTTATTATGTGAGATGGTATATTGCTCCGAAATCTCATAAAAGCAGTGTATATTGCTCCGAATTCTGCAACGCCATTAAGATAAAGCTAATGTATATTGCTCCGAGTGCAATATCTTGAAAAGATGATTTTATAGATGATTAGTTGAAACACCATGCTCAATATTTGCCTTCTCACTTTAACAGACTTAGGACTGTCCGTATTATTAAAAAATCGTCAGGAAATAAAATTACGCCTTCTTTTGGCCTTGCTTATTAAAGGCCGAAGTTTTCTTCGCAATTGTACCGATATTCCGGGTCATGTAGGTACTTCAGAGTTTTTTGCGCTGTACTTCACGGCCAGTCCCAGTTCCTATAACTTTTGGTACCATGCTTGACCCAAGTGAAAATTGCACCCAAAGGGGATTCACAGGGGATTCACAACGATTGGGAAGTAACGTGTCATTCATACTCCACAATAACCTCACAATGTGAGGAAAGCCTTACCTATATTTGAAAGGATTTTTATTGCGGTTATCTGCTCTACCTTTGGCCACCATATGGAGAAGGCATATGATATAGTGGGTCTCACTATTGCTTCATATGTCCATCGGGTCATTTTGGAATTTAGCCCCCAGGTTTTACCAAGTAGTTATCTACACATGTAAATACCTATCAGGGCTTTATCCTTTACGTATTGCAGATGTTTGTTCCAAGTAAGTTTTTCTAGGAATACACCAAGATATTTAACCTCCTCGGATATTTGTAGTTCTACTCCTCTGAGTTGAGGTTTTCCTAGCAGGAGTTTTCTCTTCCTGGTAAAGAGTAAACTCTTAAAAATAATAGATTTATTATAAGAAACCTATCTTCTAACTGCCAATACACTTATATTAAGAAAATCTCCATTAATATAAAGAAGACCCTGCTAGAACGAAATAAAAACAAATATTTATTCAAAATGTACTTTATTCTTGGACTGCACCGATTTATTCTTATAGTAAGTAGATTTATTCTAAAACTTTCTTTCTTCACACCATCTGTCGCAACGCTTTGTTACTACGCCCCGTGTTGGCCAGTTTCGAATTTGCTAGATAATGTCATATTTAATTTTTTTTTTTTCATTTTTATTTACAATTGTTTAAAGGCTACAAGCCTACACAAGGGGAGTTATAGGCTCCTATAACTGTCACGCTGTTTTATACGCATTTAAAATAGCTAAATTGTATTTCACATATTGCTTTACTAAAAACATGTTATTGGTATCGAGTATATTTGCCCATGTTATCACATTTTCGTCGTGAAAAGTATTTATAAGGAATTCTACACGTAAATTTTTAAAATAAGGACAATCAACATGTGTGCAAATAATAATAACTAGACATGAGACGGATCTGTGCGAAGAGCCTTTTGTATGTCCAAGGAATACATAGATTGTCTCTTTATACTGGTCAGGTAGCGTCAGTAGTGGATAAGCAAGAAGACTGTCTGAGTTACGACAATTATCTCGATCTTCAAGAAAAGCTTTCTGTATATATCTATCAACCAAGTTCTATACATTTAATTCATTAAGATCACGCAAACTATTCCATATTTCACCTACATCACACTGGATAAAAAATCTCTCAATATCTATTATCCAGTTATCAGAACGCACAGTATCGTTCAATGACAACTCACATAATTTCAAATAGCACAGTCTTGGGTATCGTGATGGAGGCATGCTTCTGATTTCATTAATCCATCTCAGAATGTTTGCGAAAACTCTAGAACTCAGAGGGGGGAGGCCAATTTCTATCCTCAGGGCGCTTGTCTGGCAGCCCTGAGGAAGGTGTAAAATTTGTTTAAAAAAACTATTCTGAATTTTTTCGATATTTTGCAGGAAATTAGGTCCCCATACCTCTGAGTTATATAGTAAAACGCTAGTGACTAGAGCGTTATACAGTTTTTGAATGGCTTCCCAGTTGTTTATCTTTCGTCGGGAAATCAGTTTAGTAACTGCTCCCATCGCTACGCGCGCTGAGTCGACAAAAGTTTTCGCAGCTAAACCAAAACTGGAGTTATTTGTAAAATAGACCCCGAGATATTTGTATTTGTCGACAACTTCGATTCTGTCTTCACCAAAAGGGAAGAACTTAAACATTTTGTCCGGTCTTCCTTTTTTAAAAACTACTATTTTGATCTTTGCTGTGTTGACAATCAATCGGTTAGATTCGCAGTATCTAGAGAGGGCATTCAGTTTTCGATGGACTTCAAGAGGGGTGGTAGCAAGGAGAACAAGGTCGTCTGCATATGCTAATAATTGAACCTCTTTAGAGGAGTTGATCGACACTCCTATACAACCAGAGTTTATCAAATACTGCTCCAAGTCACTAATAAATAATGAGAAAAGGCCAGGACTTAGCACTTCTCCTTGTAACACCCCTCTTGTAACCCTAACAGATTCTGTCAGGTTACCTTGATTTTTAATAGCTATGGAAGCGCGATCATAAAAGCTCTTGAGAACATTCAAGAATTTCGAGCTGAAACCCCAAGACTGGAGCTTTTTCCACAAAATAATATGATTCACCGAGTCGAAAGCAGATTTGAAGTCAACAAAAATTTCAAATAACCTTGACTTTGGAGATCGTGTATGTATTTGAATTAATGAAGATAATGTGAATGTATTGTCCCGACAACTCCGGCCCTTACGGAAACCCGATTGGAATTCCGGAATGAGCTCTTTCAGCACACAGTAAGATTCCATTCTCCGTGCCATTATCTGCATAAATAGCTTTGCAACACAGTTCACCAATGTTATAATACGATAATTAGGGGATCGGTATTGTTCCCCTTTTTAAAAATTGTGGTCGCGATCAATCTGCAGGGACTGTTTCATTTGATAGAACTCTGTTGAAGAAAGAAGTCAAAAAAAGGAGCCAATTTTCGGGGAGGGCTTTGTAAAAATTATAATTTATCTGATCTGAGCCGGGGGCTTTATCTTTTTTACAATTACGGAGTGAAGAAAGAATTTCATCGAAATCTATCGGAGCATCTAGAATAGGTATAAAGTTGTAAATAGTTCGAGGAATCGTTGTAGGTTGCGCTGGGAAGGTTTCCATCAAATAATCAGTCCATTGCAAATTTGAGATCACAGCCGGATTTGAGGAAGTTCTGCCGCGGGCCTTATTTATCTCATTCCAGAATTCGCCGGCGTTTCTCGTGTTATTCACTTTAGTTATCTGTCAATTTTTCAAATCATTTTTCTTGTCTATAACTAGTTTTTTATATTCACGTTTGGCTATATAAAATTCATTCAAACTTTGCTCTTCGAAGTTATTTTTTCTAGCAATTTTGTACAATTTTGCGAGCGTTTTCTTTGCTTCACGACAACGGGCGTCAAACCATGGTCGCTGAACAGTTCCTGGTCGAGGTCCCATGCCGCGTCTAAGCATTCCCTGGTTTGCGGCAACTTGAAGAATAGTGGTGGTGAGTGTTTCATTGATGAAATCAATATCTGCGTTGATCACAGAAACCTCTCTCCTCCAAGCCATCTCATGTTGATAGCTAAGAAGCTTCAGGTCATCCCATTTCAGCTTACAGCTAGGTTGTTCCACTGAGTCGCCAACACAAACAGAATACGAGGAGGACAGTGACACTATGAGTGGTAAATGATCGGAAGGCGAGTGCCAATCCGCAACTTCAAAGTCCGTACACAGATCCAAACTATCAAATGATATCCATACGTGGTCTATCACGCTTTTTCCCAAGCTACTCGTGTAAGTGCAATCGCCCATGCTATCCTTACTAGAACGTCCATTAAGAATAAAAAAGACGGTTCTTTCCATAAGTTGTATTAATTTAGCACCTTTTCTCGAAATATTTACATCGCGGGAGCATCTCGAATGAAAGAAGTTTCCTAAATAGATACTTGGGTCAAGAGTATTTTTGTCTGCAATCCGACAGTTGAAGTCACCGCCTACCATCACAGGACTGCCGGGAGATCTATCCGTTGCTAAGGTGATGACTAGATGCAGATCTTCCAAGAGGGTATCAACATTAATTAAAGGAGGAAAATAGATTAGTATGACAATAAACTTAACAACTGCCTGAGAGCATAATACGGAGAGTATATTTGGAGAGGATTTCAAAACCTCTAAAGTGTACAAAGAGTCATCATACAGGATGGCCAGGCCACCACTCGGCCTGCCCGGGCCCACCGGTCTCACTGCTGGTATCACAAGGGACTTTAGAGTTTTCATGTAATTGTAACAGATCTCATTCCCCCAAAACCATGTCTCTGTCAGACATATCAAATCAGATTTTCGTAGATTTTCCCAAATTTCTTGCAAATTGTTGCCTCCGTGACAGTTCCAGAACACGACTCTCAAGTTTTCGTCTCTCTCAGGAGCTATCCGATTGGCTCTGAAATTGGCTATTCCGAGATTGGCTATTCCGATAGTCTATCAAAAACCTCAAAATAGTACGTATTATGTTCTTCAAATACGCAAAATGGCTTGCATAGTTCGGTTGGTGACAGTGTTGTCAACAAGGAGTGTGATAATTAAACGCTATAGGCCAGTTTGTTGTTGTATAGACTTAAACTTAAGAGTTTAATAAGGCAACCTCAGTCGAGTGCATTTGTCCCCCAAACGTCGGACTATTTTGAGGTTCTAGTGTACTGTGAAAAATATCATGTGAGTTCTCATATGTGAAATTGACATGATTTCTCATATGAGATCTCATTTGAGAAATCTCATATGCGATCTCATATGAGATGTCACATTCCATACGAGATTTTTTCACGGGGTTAAAGGACCCCGCACAAAATATAAAGAAAAGTGATCAAATTGGCTGAACATTTGGTGCAGTATTATTCATACTATTCAGATTAATCGTCAGAAGATGATCCTGTGACTGGATTTTTTTTATTAAAAGCATAAAAAATCTTGGAAATTGGATAAAAATTAAAAATCCTAAAATTCCCGACTCCAACAGCTTTGGACATATCACATATGTTTTTCTACAAAATTAATGGCTTCGAATTGCAGTTTAAAATCAAAATGCTGGTCACACTTTTTAAAAATATTAAAAAATCATTTTGTTCACTTTTCGGCAAAAATGTTTTCATATAGGAACATTGATTCTGACCACGACTCCGAAGTCAAAATGTTGCTTGCTCCTTGGAATTCAGAACCATTGGTTTTTGCAATATTGGCGAAATTGCTCTACTAGTATTGGAACGCTGTAAAATTCTGAGAAATTCAGCAAATATATTTGCTGAAATGTATTACTAATCACTCTGAACGGGTCAGCACTTTTTCAGAGTTTTTTCACAGTTTTGTAGAGTTTAGCAGAGATTTGTATAATTGTACAGAGTTTCTCAGATGTTTTCATTCAGAGATTACTACAGTTTTTGCAGATATTTGCAGACTTTTGCAGAATGTTTTTTCACCAGCGGGGACAAATAATAAAAAGGGAGAGAATATCATAATCGCGAATGGCATCATTGGTTTTTTTTCATCCTTCGGAAAGGAATTGCCGTTTTTCTCAGAAACGTAAAATGCTGTCTTCCCTCGCCCTCGAAATGAAAAATACCATATGCGACACAGCGGGAATTTCGATTACTCAAACGTCTCTGGGGAAATGCGGTTTCGATTCGTAGGCAAGTGCACTAGTTAAGAAGTCTGAAATGTCCTCCCTAATGGCGTAATGTACTATTTCAAAAGCGAAGATAAGAATAAGAAACTATCAAATGTGCGAATTGGAAAACATCAAATGCGCGAATTGAAAACAATCACAAATAAGGACATTATAAAGGGTCCTGACTTTTTCTTAAAAAATCCATTTTTATTGAATTTTTGTAAAGTTTGAGATGTCGAAATGCTAGGTCAAGATTTTGTTCATTACAATTATCAAAGTAATTGAATGACACACAAAAAACTTGCACTTTAAACTTTAAACGCGATTTGCTAAATATAAGATAAATAAACTGCAAAAGGATTCGAGATTATCTTTATTCAAGCACCTACAAAAATTATAAAAAAATTTCGTTTTTTCAAAGATATCAGTTTGCTTCAACTCTTCGTTGAGAACGACCAAAAGTGGAAATAAAACTGGGAAAAAATCTCATCAATGACTTTCAAAAAAAAAAAAAAATTCAATGGAAATTAAAAGTTTTGCTGATCCTAGAAGTAGATTCACAATTTCAAGCATTGAAACAGAAATTATATTTTTCAATATTGTGAAAACATGGTTTTACAATATCTCAAGGCTTAATTCAAGAAGTTATAATAATAATTAGATAACTGTTTTTAAATAATACGATAATTCATCATATATTGTATTCTGTGCCTCCGTCCCCCCTCACTTCTCGAGTGAGTATCTTTGATAAGAAAATAACAACTATATTAATTGAAAGTATTGTGACAAAAAATACGAAAAGTATTATTCTTTATTCACATATATGATATGCAGCATATAATTAAATTCCGAATTAAAGTGATTATTTTTTTTGTAATAAGCATATGTTACCATTTAGAAACCTTAAAAATATTGCCTAGGTCATTTATCAAACAAACAGCATTATCTCATAAGTCACTTCATAACATATTATTTGTAATTCTTCATAGACATTTGTCAGATAAAAAAATTACTTCAATAAATTTGAGCAACTTATTAAATCCATTAAATGAAATCATTTAGTATATGAAAAATTAAAAAACCTGTGAAAAGATAACCTTTCACAGAAATGAAATGAAATGAAATTGAGAACATTGAATGATAATTCTGCTGTTTCAACAGCATAAAAAATTTCTCTCCGGGAGATTACGTCTCGGAAAATTCGAGTTGTTAGACAAATTGAGCTAAATACTTTACAAATTGAGCTACTCTGATGCTATTCTGATTAAACTTTGCGATTATTAAAAATATTTTTTCAGGTTTTTTAAGAAATCTAATTGATTGTATTAAATTTAATTGATTGATAAGAAATTCTAATTTGTCCGATAAGTCAATCGGCTATTTATTCCTATCAATCAAATTAATTTGATAATTTTATTAATTAATAAGATTTAATGGGTCATTAGCAAAGACAAATGTATGTCTCAATCGTAGTTCATTTATTAATCAGATCGACTGAACATGTTTAAGTAACATCAGTGAAATTTTTATCCTTTTTCAGAATTTAATCAAAAGAAATATTTCTAGTTATTTCCATACATCTATACAAGAATTCGAAAATTAAAAAGAAATTTCATTTTCTTTTTAATCAAACATTTATTTTTTCCAAATGTATAATACATGATTTCATATTGGAAAATGTATGATTCATATTGGAAACAAATATGATTCACAATTGTTCACATTTAACACATGTATTATGTGACTCGCAGTTATTCGGAAATTTACTAAACGCAAGCAAGAATTAAATATTTTCTTGCAAATATTGGGAAATGTATATTAAAACATTTTTACCGCATATAAAAACAATGACAAACGCAATAAATTATTAATTATGATTCAGAAATATTCCCAGAATATCAATTACAATCATTTCTTAAAAAATAAAGCTGAAACTGGCAGACTATTCCCCAGCAGACTATTAAAAAAGCAGCGGTTCTCAACTTCAAAATCAATACAAAATATCTTTTTTGAGTTTGAGCAAACACTAAAAGAGTTTGCCCAGACAAACTCTGAAAAATTAGTTCTGAATTGGGTTAAGAACCACTGCTTTTTGAATAGTCTGTTGGGGAATAGTCGGCCAGTTTCAGCTTCATTACTGAAAAATGTATTTTCTACAAAAAGATTTTAGATGTAGAAACACGTATTAATTATGCATAATTTTGTCACGCTCAAATTCAAACCTTTCGGATACCGGAGAATTCTTAACCCGAACGACCCTGGTCTGGGTTTCGGTGACATTTTTACGAAGGTTGCGGTTTGTCCGATAATCGGGGTTACGGCGCCTTCTATCTTGGCCATTCGCTTTCGGACTATAGTATAATGGATGCTTATGGTGGAGGTGTCGGATTCGACAGGCGACCCTGAGAAAGCTGGTCCGCGGACGGAAAATTTCTCAAGAATGGCGAAGGCGCCTTGTGACGGGAGTAGAAATTAAAATCGCGGGGGATTAGCCGGCAGCAAAGTCAAGTAGTCTGCTGTACAAGGAAAGTGAAATGTTTTATGTCGACAGATTTGCGGCAAATTGATTTCGATTAGTGTAACGAATTGGAGTAAATTGGAAGTAACCGAGTAAATGTCTCAGGGAAATTATTGTTGCAAACGCCAAATAATTGCTAACAGTTTTTTTAATAAACAATTTTTTTAAGTAGCTGAGAAGTAATTTTGGAATTTTTAATTTTTGCAATATATTGGGGATGTATTTGGAATATTTTGGGAATATATCGGGAATGTATTGGGAATATATTTCTCTTTTTACTAAAGGTGTTTATAATAGTAGAAATAAAATAAAAAGTTATTATTGAATTATTTAATTTATGAAACGTAACTTAAAGTTGACAGTAAACGAACAAACCTCCAAACAGAATTTCGAATATAATTATATTATAATTACGAAACTTTTTTATTAAAAATAGATTAAACGAAATCGATTCTTAATGAGAAATGTGTTTTCAATCACATGGAACATTTCCGTCCAAATAACAGCGTTCGTCTGTCCAAATAAACCGATACTTGCACTAATAATGATAAATGACGCAAAATACACATTGGACGGCAGTTATGTTTAGATTACTGCTATTATACGGGGAATATAATTATACGTTGCTTTTAGAATAATGTTTCCTCTCGGGCACCGGCTGAAGTCCGGAGACGTGTTCAGCTCCAATTTAGTACTTTTTGTCAAATTGCCGTTTATGGGATATTAACTGCTCATTAGCTAATACCGCATGACATAATTGAATCCTGCAAATCTACAGGGGAAATTGCAATTTTGTGCCGATTTTTTGTACAAGCTTGAACAAATTCTAATTAAAGCAATTACTTTGATTATTAAAATAATTGCATTAATAATTGTAATTAGAATTCGCGAACACAGAAAAAACTTTAATTTCCATAATGTCACGTGTTCTGTCACCCGCGACGTACGTGGAAAGTTTATTTTCAGTCGCTTCCGTCGAGTTTCCGGACATTTTATCCTTTGAGCGATTAATTACATTTTCATTCTATCGGCGCGTAGAACACCTGGACGTACATGCATTAAGAATTACGTTCTAAAGATAGATTACAACCGCTATTATTGGAAATCATCGAGAAAACGAGTACAGCATTTCGGGTCATCAATTGCTTTCTATTGATCTGATACAAAACCCATAAAAACTTCATAACTGGAACTCTGCCCTGTTACTTCCTATTAAAATAATTATTAAAATAATTATTAGTTTAAAATAATTTTTTAAATTAAACAAGTTAATTCCTATTACTTTCAATTTACCTTTTTTTGACACAAATTGAAAGTTGTATAAAAAATCCATGTATATTATGGTCCAATTGATTTTTATTCCCTTGATTTAAAAAAATGGAAATAAGCCAATATGCATTGAAAAAGTAAATTCAAAGCAATATCCATATAAGAAAGATATTTATAAAATACATTTGTCCAATATTTGCACAGATATTGTCTAATGCTCAATTTGAGTTGTATTACATTATATTTAGTAAATTGATTGCTGTAAATATTGCGCAAACATTGCCTAATTTTTCTGATTGGGGATGAAATAATTGACATGCAATTAATTGCCTTTTTTTATTTTTCCATATTAACTGATATCGACTGAGAAAAGTAATCGTAATTTAATTCTATTCAAACCCCAATTTCTAAATTTTACCATATTTCACTAAAATGTACTGAAAGGCATTCCTCGCATTACGAAACATCATAAAAATCGCCGGGACAAAACTCGCCGAACTTTCCAGCCAACGTCAAATCTTCCACGAAACCTAAAAAAGTGTACGAACCGCGTACACTTGTGCAAACTCAAACACTCGTCGCACGAATTTCGAGCCCACAAAAACGGGCGGCAGTTCGTCGTCGTTCGGCGGCGCGTCACCGCCGCTTATCTTAACAGCAGAAACGCAGACATTCGACACGACGTAACAGGAAACTGCACTTCTTTCGCTCGCGCGCGAACGTTCTTAAAATAGAACGCGCGCGATCGCGCCCCCTCCCCCGCCGCGTGCAACTGACAGAATTCGGTACCTTTTCTCAAAACCGGTCGCACATGGCACCGCGCGGATCCCTTCGGTTTTCGAGCTCTGGCGGCCGATTACGTAAACACGGCGCCGACTGCGAATCGCTTGTCAATTATAGCCGCCCGATCGAAATAAACAAAAGTATTTTCTGACTCAGTCGTGGACCGCTATAAAAAATATGACTCAGATCCAATAACAGATCGTATATTATGTCGATCGATACCCTCGAAAATCCATTTGTCTATCCGAAGAAACGAAAACCGATTGGAACCGGTAGAAATCTTTTCATTTTTATCGCGTTTCTTCAACAATTCAGCACTTTTTAGTTGAAAGCTATCGGTTATAACCGATTTAGATTTATTTGATGAGTTAGACATTTTTTATCGGTTTCAACCAATATGAATGACTTGAGCAAGCAAATAATATCAGTTTTGACCATCAACTTTACTTCAGAAAATTGTATCGTTTTAAATCGATACCTTTTAAGATACTCTAACAGAACATCTCCCGATATCCGAAGATTCTCCGAAGTTTGAATGTTTTATTGGAAACAATTATTATTGCCAGTATCTTAAAAAGTATCGGTTTAAATCGATAGCTTTCTGAAATAAGATTAATATTTTAAGCCGATTATAACATTTACTTGCTCAAATATAAAATAATATGGTTCAAACCGATACAATTCAGGTCTAAATCATGAAATACAGCAGATTTGGATACGACAAACAGATATGAAGTGGAAAGAGTTGGAAGTGTTTTTTTAATGAAACGCGATACAAATGAATATATTTCTATTGGACTTCGCTTGCTGGGAATTAGTAAAATTCTCATTAGAACTAATAGGATTTAATCACAAATTTAGTTCGTTCGAGTATTTATAAGAATGTATGCGATATTTGTCCAACAGATGTCTAATTTTTTCCATAGAAAACCAATTACTGTATGGAAATAAATACACATTCTATCAATTTTCTATTAGAAATTGTAGACCTATATATTTTTATGCGGTGTTTTTTTCACTTTTTCTATAATTATTTAACATTTCTAATAGTTTTTATAAGTATATTTCAATGGTTATTAAATATCATTAAACTATAAAGGCCGCTTAAGAAAGTGTCCCGAAGCCTTTTTCGAATATAAATTAAACCAAATATAGTTGAAGATCCACAAAAAGCTGTTAAATAAGTGCTCCAAACATATTTCTTTATTTGGTTAGCAAAACTAATTAGGAAATAGGCAATGCATTAAACAATACTGTTTTACCATTTATTATGAAAAATGTAATACCTACAAACTGTTGGGTAAATTATACTAACTAAATGATTGAATAAATTGTTACCGCGGTGAAACATCGCTTTTACAATCGGTCTTTCTTGACTTTAATTATATTTTTTCTTCGAGTACTTATTAATTAATTGTTTAGTAACGTGGTTTCCTTGAAATTGTTTGCAGTTTTACGTATGTTTCTACTTCAGTTTGTCTATTTTTCTATTTTTGTATCAATTAATAAGCATTTATAATCCAATTCCAATCAGTATTAGCCTTTTCTGTTAAAAACAATAGGATTTTAACTATTAATTCTCTTGGAATCAAAGCAGATAGAACTGCGAAATTCTGCACTGTGGAATCAAAGAAAAAGAATTTCGAGCAGGAAATGTTCGACACATCTCAAACCCAACCATCTTTTGCTATGCACTTTACTCTGCATTAACAATGTTTTTACGCTAGAATGTACAATTGTTGAGAAAAGAAAACGATTGTTTACAAAAATAGGAACATCTTCAACAACGGATGTCAAATGACGGCCTAACAATTACAGCGACTCGACGGTCAATTGCTATTCCATTAGCCTTGTCGCGCTCGATCGTAGCACGTTTGACTACATAACTGTTGCGCAACACATGAAATGCCGTTGTTTGGTCACTTGTGCATGAGCGACGCGAACGCGCGATCCGACTTTCCAATTCGTTTACAAAGCAAACTGGAACAAAGTCTCGCGAAATCTGGATCGTCGAATTTGGATCGGATCCCGAGGACTCTTCCAGCACGAACCGGAATCTTCCTGAAATGAAATCAACTCGATATCCCGCGTCATTGTTGCTGCTGACAATGAAATGTTTTTTGCAGATTTTTCGCACGACGTGATACAACGCTAATCGCAACATTGAGAAATACTCTCGGGAATGCAAACTGTGAATCATGCGATGCTAAACAAAACAAGTTCGCGTCGAGAAATCGAGAAGTCAATCGGAAAATTGAAAGCCTGTCGCAAAAATGACCATTTGTTTAAATACTGCTTGTAAATATTAAGATAAGTTTGAACTTTAATGCAACTTTGAGTCATTAAAGAAAATATCACATACTGTCAAATGCTAAAAAAAACCTCGTTTTCCCAAAGAAAGAAATAATTACCTAATTTCAGAATTATTCAACATTTTATAATCAATGTTGATCTAATATCCAAACCTTCCCTTTTCCTTCGCATTTTATGGCGCCACCGAGGCAGAGAGTTTACACTTAGGCACCACAAGTACGAATCCTACTGCTGTTATTTACACATCCCAATTACTCCCTTCCCCATGCTTTTCCCACATTCCCAAAATATGACTACGAAAAATAACTCCACCAAGAATTCCTCCTCAATCAATACCTTCCTCTAAACCATCATTTACCACCATGTCAGAGACCCCTCAAACTTTCTTTCCCCGTCTCTTCGTCGAAAACGTCCAATCTTTCTTTGGAATCCTCACTCACCCATCTCCCGCCTCCCTGGAGATTTACAGGCTTTCTTGGTCTAACCCGACCATCCGTTCCGCCCAAACGGCGGCGCCCCCTATCGGCGCAGAACATTGACATTGAAAAAGTTGCCGCAGGGAGCTCCCCCGGGCTATATTTACCGCGCGAATGCGCGCCCCACTCCCTGCTCCATTTCGCGCCTCGCTCCAAATTATTTTAGTGTAAAAATCGGCCGCGGCGTGCGTGCGCGAGTCGCCCTCAGCGCGGTTCCACCGGATTCGGGCCAGTCGTGGTGCAGCCAGGAACACTCTCGCACTTTACATAACCAGCGTTACGTAAAGCCGCTAACCCAGATCGCAACGCTCGATGTGACAAAAAAGTCGCGCTCACCGGGGGTCTCGCGACCTCCCCGGGTGCCATCTGTGAGGACAATGAGGCGTTCTGTGCGGCGCATCGATAACGCAGGCCCGGCGCCGGCGATGACGTGAGTGTTTCGGCGAAGTTGGCGCAGAGACTGAGGACCCATGGAGAGGAACGCGGGGTCGCGGGGGAGCTTCATATTCGGCAGCTGGAAGGACCGGAGCAGGTCGCAGCAGGGCAAAAAGACCGGCGTCGTGGAGCCTATAAGGATCAGTGGTTGCTCTGAGAAGTGAGTGGAGTTGGGGCTGAAGTGGTTTAGAAGTAGTCAAGAAGTATCAAGTAGAGGGTAAAAAGCAGAGAAGAGGGTATTGAAGTGGTTTGGATAAGCTGGGTCTGGCTGCATGTGATATGTTTTGGTGAGAAAATAGTTTTCGTTGGAACCAGTCCATTGGAATGCCTCAAGTTGAAGTGTCTAAGTGACCTTGGGAGTAGTTAGACCTATTTCCCGGTTAAGAAGATAGAATGGATTGTGGGAAAAGTCATTTGCTTCTTCACAAGTTGTACTATCTTTTTAAAATGAGTTGCATTATCCATTTAGAAGATAATTTGAAAGATGTGTACCCTTTTTTTCTGAATCACATATTAATGGAGACTACGTGTGTTAAAGATTAGCATAATTTGCGATAGGAGTCTATCACTCAACATGCCCGCAACGCCATCTATGGAAAACTCTAATCTGGAGTCATCATCCACCAATCGTTCTTCCTTCTACAATTGCGACTACGAGTCTCCTGGTTACTGCAATGATTGTGCAACCTCTCGGTTTGACCAGATGGATGAGTACTTCTGGTGTCCCAGGTGTGGTACGAGGATGCACGAACCGAGGTTACTTCCCTGTCTACACACTGTCTGCTATCCCTGTGTCATGGAGTTCATGAACCAAGATTCCCCAGGTATAAAACAGGTAGAATGGGATGAAGGGATTTTGTTATATAGAGATCTATAGAGACCAGGTTACATATAAATAATACTGACAAAAACCATAGAAACCATCGGAGAAATCTTTATGCAGTGATTCAAAATCATAGAACAAATTCGGTCACTTTACTATCAGCAATAATAATCTAATGGTATCCGACTGCATTTTTTAACTGGAGTGTATCGTTTCAGGTGACCCAGAATCTAATGCAAACTGTGATACACGAGGAGAATTGTGTCCAATTTGCGATTTCCCGCTGCCAAAACCCGGGGCAGAGGTGCCGCCACCACACTACTCGCTCCAACAGAGGCTGCTTTTGTACGCATTGCAAAAGCGACTCTCTTACAGGATCGTTTGCTGTGACACTTGTCCCAATGAAGTTCAGGTAAACGCAACGATCGCAACGTCATCTGGATCTCATAACTACTCCGAAATAAAATTTACACGAAGCATATTCCTCTCGAAAAGTAACATTCGTCACTTGTAAACAGCGTTAAAAATAGTGGGTAATCATAACGGACAGCGCCACCTGGCGGTTTCGTCGGCTTGCTACTGCCATTCAAGTTCCGCAGTGTCCAGTTTACTGGTCGCTCGTTTACAATGGGAAATGTTTAACGAGAACCGTTGGACGCCGACCAAAAACAACAGATGGCGCGGCTAAGCCGGAGTTATTGCTTTGACGTGATTTGTCACGAATGCTGACATCAAAGGCCGTTATGATTACCCAGTGAACGAATTGCTATTTCTGTCGGAAATCCGTCCAACCGGCGTTGCTGTTGTTCTACAAGAAGTGGATCAACCACTGAATTGCGACACCGCGATTAATTTGGTCGAAATCGTTCCTTGCAGGCGACTTTGCACTGCTCAAAGTGTCTGTGCAACTTCTGCGGGGACTGCGGGATGGAACACGAGGAAGTACAAGTTAGATTTAGGTCGGATTTGGATGGGCACAAAGTGAGGCCAATTTGCGAAGCTACGCAGCTGAGGCACGTCGCGGTTTGCGCGACCCATCCGACACATCCTTTGAGACTTCACTGTATAGCTTGTCAGCAAGTGAGTCTTCCGAAACATTTCGAATTTGAAAAATTTGGTCGATAAGTAACAAATTGTTTTAGGTGATATGTAGGGAATGCGTTTGGAGAGGTCCCCACAAAGGTCACGCTAGTGAAGATGCGGCTAATGCTGGGAAAAGGGCGATTGCGGAGTTAAACGAACTGTTAAGAAGTGCCAAAATCCTGCTGAGCTCGTTGCTCATTAAGTACAATGACAAAATATTTACGAGCAACACTATTTCTAGGTCACATACCATTCGACCAAAGAGAAATAGGTTTGTGTTTCCTGGTCTTATTTGCCTGGAAAATGAGAACCAATAGAAATTAAGACACATTTGTCTTAATTTCTATTGCTTTGACTTTTATTGGTTCTCCTTTGCTAGTTGGAGTTGAGATTTGTCTTTTAAAGTGAATTTTACAGATTTTAATATAATTGATTTTGATTGGTTATTGGTTTGCAGGAGCCAGGACGACACAAGTCACATTGTGCACGTTCGCAGCTACTCTGCTATATCGTCCCATTCGAAGGAGGCGAGGGAACGAATTGAGGAGTTTGCCAGACTGAAAAGAGCAAGATACCTGATTGGTAACTGTCCTTTAAATACCTGCAACTGTTGATGCAAGCAATCTTCCAACTTCCAACTTAACGTTTGGATCCAAATTCCGTTTTTACAGATGCGATTTCCCTCTGTGAAGATCTCCTTTCGACTGGCTCTGAGGTTGAAATCCTGAGTCTGAGTCGACTCATTTTGAAGAGGTTCAGAATGCTGGGAGTTCCTGAGGAAAATCCAAGTAATTATCAGATAGCAGCAATTGCAAAAAAAATTGAAAACTGAAATTAAAGGAAAATTACCTCATTCTCCGCAGTGCCATCTAGAAAGGACTTGAAAAAGTATATGAAACCACTTCACTTTGGCATATTCCACTGCTGCACTTTCTGCTCCAGTGGAGGCAAAAAGGAAGTGACCTGTGCCTGCAATGGCTCTATGCCAGGAGGATACAAAGGTTGTGGACATGGTCACCCAGGTCACCCTGGACTTCCCCACTGGTCTTGCTGTGGATCAGTGTCCCGAGAAGGCTACTGTTTGGCTGCGAGAAAGTGCTCGTATCAAATGACACTTTGACACCCTACTGAAAAATGATTATGTAACATTGTATATACAATAACACATAAACTTATATATAAAAAGCACATAAAATTGTATATCTCAAATTGACGTATGATATATAATACAATATTTTATATGAAATCCAGGGTGTATGATATTATCATACGCCAATTTGGGACATACAATTTTAGATACTATATTACATAAGAATTTTTCAGTAGGGCAGAATGTTCGTAGTGTTAAGATTGACAAAATGTACATAGCTGGAAGACTGCAATAAAGTATATATTTATTACTAACATTCCTCTGATTGATTCTTTTAAGTTCCTTTGGATTAAAAACGAAACGAACAATTTGTCTATAATTGTTTATTCAAGAACATTTGCATAGAAGACATACTTTGTTCGATATCAAAATAAAAATCTTGTTTGATCGTAGTCAGTCTCTTTTACAGCACTCTACAGTTAAAATAAGTACAACTACACGCGATTCGTCGATAAATAATGCAGTGATATAAATAAATAACGCCAGTGCCGGCGCATCGCGCATTCCTCCCTTGAAAACTTTTAAGTCCAAGACATCGCGAGTCTTGCTACCTTCTACTAACCGTAGACATTGCACGCTTCCTTGTGAAAGACTTGTATATGTAGAATGTAAAATGAGTAATGATAAAGTACCGAGAATAACGGTAAATGAGAATCATAACGACGATATGTAACATGAACGTAAATCGAACAGCTCGAATCGTCAGAATACTTTTATCCAGGTATGTGATCATGAGAAGTCAAATTAATGAACAAGTAAATTTTCAAAAACTACTTCAGATTGCAATTTTTAATTTTGTTTCATCAATTTTACCTCTCTTGATCTTATACCCAATTTAACAATTGATACCTGTTAAATATGCCAAACCACTACAGAGAATGCTGCGCCAAATATACAAAAATATCATCTTTTACGTACACGAAAAAAAGAGTACAACAAAATTCCAGAAAATGAATTTGAATGAAGTCTAAATACCAATCAACATTTCATTCCAAGTTTGACTTATGAACAAATTACCATTCATCATTCCAATTCAAAATTCAGAAAAATATTCTTTTATTAACCAATCATTTTAACTTTCAATGAATAACTTTTCATTCATTGTCAAAAAAAATCGTAGAACAAGAATTTTGGCATATCTGCATCGCACGTAGATGGCGTGGCAATAGCATTCACATACTGGTTTGGAATACAGTCATTCCCCCCCTAAGAACCGCGAACTTCGACCGGCAAAGCCATAATCGCCAAAGCCGCGCAAAGCGCCGTCGCGGCGTAAATTCCCGTGGCGGTGAACACCGACCACCTCAGCAGAATTTGCGCGACGTAAGGCGTGACCATCGCGCCCATTCGCGCCATCGTGCTGCACGAGCTGACGCCGGTGCTGCGCAGGTACGTGGGGTACAGTTCCGGGGTGTAGACGTACGCCGCCTGGAACACCCCGGCGACGAGACCGCGCGCCAGGAACAGACCCACCGTCAGGGTGAACCTGCTGAACACGCAGGCCCGGCTGAGGAAGCACACGACCACCGCGAACATCACCAGCTGGAAGGCCATGGTCTTTTTGCGGCCGATCTTCTCGATTATGTAGATCGTCGAGAAGATGCCGGGGAACTCGGCCAGGGTGGTCCAGAGGAGGTCCATGTAGTCGCTGCGCTGCAGCTGGCAGTTCTCGGTGCACTGCTGGTCGAGACTTTCGTTGTAGCGACCACTGCATTGTTCCGGGGTTGTGTCGAAAAGCTCGGTGGTCATGAGGACGACGCCGTAGTAGCAGAAGGCACTGGCCATCCTGGAGAGGACAACAATTTTGTTGTGATTGAAGTTGGGGATAGAAATTAGATTGGAAGTAATGCCAATGGTGGTAAACTATTTGTTTATTGGACATGCAAGTTTGATAAAGGTTTATTAAAGGTTTTAAAGTTTGTCTTCCACTGGGGCATCTGCTTATGAAAATTCAAAGTTCAATGAAATGGGATCCTAAACTTTAAGGTCTGAAAGTTTTTAAGACTCCGAAGGTTTCGAAGTTTGGAAGTTTTATTATTTCTTAAATTTGAGTCTGAAGACAGATAAATCTCGTTTTATCTCATTTGATAGAAATGAGAAAAACGTCTGAAAACTGTAGCAAACTGATTACGATACACAGACTTTTGATAGGATTTTGAAAATTGGATAGTCCCAAATTAGGATTGTGACTTTTCAGAGATTTTCATTCAGAATTGTCATTGCCATAGAAATCTGTTAGTTTCCATTTGATTGAGGTCGCAGAGTTTTTTACAAAGTCAGTAGTCAATGGGAAATCCGAATTATTCTCACCAGACGAGCCAGAGGAGAATCGATGTCTTGTACATTTCCTTGTTGAGCAAATCAGCGAGCCTGCCCCGGCACGTGGGGTACACCCGATCGATAACTAATCTGCCAAGAGGCATCGGTTTTCCATTCTCCCGGGCGACTCGTTCCAAAGTCGCGAAGGCCTTATCCAGGCGTCCCGATCCCATGTCGAATATCGTCGACTCGGGCAGCCACTGAATCCACAATCAAAGCATTAATTCATACTTCGGTAATTCGAGATAAGCTACAATGCAGAATTGTTGGTACAGTTTAGCAATAATAACACTATGCTACGCAGTTTTCTGTGTAACTTTCTCGATGTTTGCATTCGATTTCAAATACAAAATAGTTTAGAAAAATTCGTATGAGAAGACTAAAAGTTTGATTTTGCGTTCAGGGTGATTTTTTCTGAAAACGGGGAGAAATTAATAAAAGAAAATGTGTGAAGAAATATTACAAAGAACCAGAAGTGGCATATATAAGAATGTCTGTTTGTTATCGGCAAATAACTAACAATACTAAATTTTCATGATGTTTTTGCCTAAAAATGGACAAATAAAATATCGTAAAGCCAATTTATATGGACATATAACATCATTTCACTATTTGTGCCTCTGGTGTAATTCATTAGGAAGCCTTATATGCCATTTTTCGACAAATTGAAATCCTACAACTTTAGGAAGTATGTTGATGTATGTTTACAGCATTATTTGATTGAGTAATTTGGATGTAACTTGTGCAAAGTAAGAATTGTTGACTGATTGATAATTACTGGAGTGATTATGGAGAAGAGAAATAATGGGATGGTAGAAAGAGCCAGCAACCATCTCCAACCAAGATTTGGCATGACGACCAATGCCAGAGCCACTTCAAAACAAGCTCCCAATGCCCAGAAACACTGAAAACAACGAATAAAAATGTATATTAAAATAAAATTTTTTTTCAAGTTTGTCTTTTTGATAAAATGTATTATACTCACGTCTAACAAAATCACACATTTGGCTCTCTGCTCAGCAGGAAGAAATTCTGCATAAAGAGTGACACTGAAATAATATTTTACATCAGTTCACTTTGCACTATCTTTTATCACATTGATATGAATAAAACTATGTATTGAAATAAAAATGCCTACGATTGTGGAACACATCCAATGGCAAATCCCACCAGTCCTCTCAGCAATAAGATCCAGAGAAAATTTGGTGCAAACGAGCTGAGGAATCCATAGTAGAAGAGCAACACTCCACAGAGAGTGAGTGAACGTTTGCGACCGTACCTTTCGCTCAAATTGTTCCAGAAAGTAGAACTTAGCATCATACCTAAAAACACCACCTGCAAAAGCAAAACATGTTTACTTAATTCGAGCAAACTGATTGCAATAATTTAATTGTGTCTGAATTAACTCTCCATTACACTCTGTATTAAGATTTTTTTGAGTATCTTGATGAATTATATGTTTATTTAAACCTTCCTCTTAAGAATCCATTATTTCTTTAATTTAAAAATCAATGTGACTACTTTTTTTGCAAAATATAGCAGAATTATTTTAAACTAATTTTTTCCTTAATAAATTTTCTTTGATAAATTAATAGTGATACCTTATATCTCTATTAATACATGATATAATTAAGAGTGAATATACCGTTGTAGTCAAAGCCTGTTGATATCTAGAAATTCCCCAATCACAGTGCAGTGTGGGACTGAGGATACTCAAAATAGTCATTTCCATGCTATCTGCCATCCAGCAGAGACCAGTAAATAGTGACAGCTTTACTTGAAACTTTCCAAATCCCAAGGAATTGATAGCTTGACTTGCTGTGAATGTGTCTGTGAAATAAAAAATAAAACAATGTATTACTACATTTTTATTTCATAAAAATTACATGCCAACACCTCTGATTAAATGCTACATACCTTATATTCCAAAATTGATGATATTAATAGTGTTAATTCAGAAGGTACTCATTTGTAGACCTTATTTTAGATTGCAAGAAGAGGCTTATTTGTCAGAAAGACGAAATAAGAGACACAAGTACCCATTTGAAAGAAGTTTTTATTCATAGTAAATTATTTACAGAAATACAAAAGCGTATTTATACATTGCACCATATATACATTTTAGTTACTATGGTTAATTGTACAGTCCCATTGTCATGCTTAGTAAGATTAGATATACATTGAATCAATATAAACAATATTAATTAAGTAATCAGTAGAGTCCCTTTTCCTTATCCTATAATGTATTAAAATTACAACCTGATTCCTGTAATTATACTAAAGTATTAGTAGAATATTATTAATTATTAATTAGTCTTCTAACTACTTTGTACAAAAATGTATTATGTTTCACCTTTGTTTACATTTTGTTACACATTTTTCACAAAAACATTAAATTGATTTTTATTGTCAATTTAGTTTAAACAATTTTTTATATATTTTGAAAAGTTATAGAACATATTTTACCATCAGGAATGACCGCAATGGAAGCCAATTCCAAAGATCTGTCAACGTTGAAATCACAGCTGTTATTGACTCCCGGCGAATTTGGCGGTGGAACATTATTTAATTCCACGCCGCGGGATTCCTCGAGCTCCTGATACGGCTCTGACGTTTTTCGTCCACGAAAATTCGCCATTTCGTCCTTTTCTCACAAAATCACCAACTCTCCCGAAATCCTCCCAAACCCAAAACACTTTCCATGTCACCACGATTTTAAGGTTAAACTACTCTGCATCTATCCATTGTTGTCCGATCGGAATGTTTGCAATCGTCGATATTGAAAGGGAGACAACATTCGTTTTGTCACTTTCGGAATTTTGACACCACAAAAACTCTCGTGATATCTTCGTCGAATTTTATCGGACCCAGAATTAATGACTGATAATGTACGGTTAAAAATCGATCCAGGTACCGACAATCGGAGAACAAATGGCAATCGATCGCTTGTTTGGCACAACGTCTAACACTGTCACGTCGGATTTTTCGACACGTCAAACTAACCTCAAACCCGACTTTTCCCGAAAGCAAAAAATCTCTATAACTTGTCGGGGGATTTCTTCCAAAATCCCTTTGTCAATGACCGTTCGTTCTTTTCAATGAAGTTTCGTTCGATTTTATAGCAAATTCGTTGAAATTATTGGAGTTCACGGAACTCCCGCGTTTCGAAATTCCCGCGGCGCTGTCGCGCGGCAGCGCCATCTGGGCGAGCGCTTGCTTACGAGCAACACAATAACGTTGCGAAGGATCGTTCGCCTCGGTAACCTTTGACAAGAAAAGAATTCGCGCGTACGAACGTTTCCCAGCGGCGAATTCGCGCGACTAAATTCCGGGAAATTCCGGCGCGAAACACGCCAAGTGAGTCGCCCGATTGTTGTCAAAACTGAGGCGCCGTTCCCGCAAACGCTTTGCAAACAAACGTCTAGGTTATCCAACGTTTTGTTTTCGCACTGGAACCTCCCGTTTTCGAGGAAACAGGTAATTCAACGAAAACACGCACTGTAAATAAGTCGAGGTCACTTATCGTGTCGGCAAAATGATCGTTTCGATTCATTTTCGTCGGAGTAATGACGATTGGCGATGCTTTTCAGTGAGAAACATTTCGTGAGGACTGCTTTTTGCGAGAGAGGACCCTGGGATTGTGATGCCTGACGAGCGGATGAAAACATAGGTCTCGAGGTTGCAATTCGGCGGATTCGGGAGCAGGATGTCCGAAGTGACGGCGAGTCGGGTGTTTTTGCAGCACGACTCGAACAGATTCTCGAATAAGATTCGCAAAAAGTCGCCTTGATGTTGTTAGCTGCGGAGGAACCGAGGAAGCATCGTGGGTTGCGGTCGGATTTTGCCGAGAGCGCTGGAAAAATGAGTAACGTGGAGTACGATTTGGACTCCTCGGGCGGACTTATGTCCGTAAGTTCCATACTTCCGGTTTTATGAGCTCATTTGTTTTTTTTTGTTTTTTTCTATTTTAATTTGTTTTCCTCTGAAATGATTGTGGAGGATTATTCAAACCTCCTCATACCAATTACTTGATTTTTTTCGCATTTGTTTTGCTTCATTTAGGGATTTTAGTATCTGATTGGCATTGGAAAAACAAATGAATAGATCTGTGGGTTCTAAGAACTTCTAGTTGATTGGACTTTCAGATTATGGTATATGATTTGGAATGTAAATCAGTTGTACAAAAGAGAATGTATACGTTCTTAAGGTAGAAAATCTATTGTAGTAAGGAAGTGAACTAAGGTCATCAATTTTAAAATCTGGGATGAAAGAAAATATAAAAATAGGGTTAAACTAGTTAGAATATTAATTTAAAAATCCATTATAAAATGGATAATTTATCTTCTTTTCAATTCGATATAATGTCTGAATATTTGTGTCTGAACAATATGAATGAATCCGAACAATATGAAGCCTATAAGGTGATGTTAGATAATATCCAATTCCTACATTATCGGCATTCAGTGGATTTCCCATAATTTAATTAAACATCTGAAAAACTATAATAGATATGATAAAGCGATATATTTATATAAATCTTAGGAAATTTCATTTCAACATTTATCCGAATTATACCATTTTAATAACTATTTACCAACATTCAAACTGAAAAACTTTTCACAGTTTTTTCTACAAGAAAAACATTCTGTTATTTACATTTCTAGCTCAAAAGAAACTTCTTCATCCAAAAAACCACATTTTTTACTACTACTAACAAATTTTTTTACTATTTGTTACTCTTCTTCCCTTTACTCTATGTTTGAGAAACTTCGAGAACGATCAGTTTATCACAGTTAAAATGAATAACTGCACTTTGGGTTTGCAGCAAATCCAAGCGCTGATAGCTCCGCCGATGTCCGACGATGCCAAGTCGAAGAGTGTGAAAAAGGAGAAAGAGGGCAAAAAACATGCATACTTCAAGCGGCCCGGCCGAGGCCACAATCGAGACTTGTGTGATGCTTGTCAAGATGGTGGACAACTGATTTGCTGCGACAAGTGTCCGGCGTCGTTTCATCTACTTTGTCAGTAAGTTGCGACAGAAAGTAAACGCCGGCTGAAAAGGAAGAGATAAGTTACTGGCTAATTTAAATTGGCTGGAATAATTCATCAGTACTCGATATACAAGTTTCCAGTACTATGCGTATATATATATATATATATATGCCTGGACACTTCCTTCGAAGTCTCAGTCATGCGATTTATCGCCCACATTAATTGTATCTCGGGATTTTAATTTCCAATCAAAATAATTATAAACAGTTTTTACTGAACTTAATGAAGTCAGTAAATTAACATCTGATCGCTAATTCTTCTTTTTAATATTAATGAAATATTACTTTTCGAGCCAAACAGTAAATTCGAACTTGTTCCTTGCCTTCGACTTCACCTAAATGAATGGTGAAAAGAACAAAAATGTCTCATGATTTACAGTAATCCGCCTCTGAATGCTGCAAACATACCTAATGGGGAATGGTTGTGCCATGCATGTAGAAATGCAGCTAGGAATGACGGAAGCAATGGCAAGAAAAAGAAGAAGAAAAGTGCGCTGGAAGTGTTGGCGTTCGCCGCGTCGCTGTTGAATCCTCGGGAGTTCGAACTTCCGAAGGAAATGCAGCTGCCAGTCACTTTTCCTGGATCGGACAAGATTCCCATACATAGCAAAAAGGGCAAACCATCGACTTCTAACATCCCTGGTGATCATCATATTAGATTAGAAAAACCCCTAATCTTGAAAATGTTACCAAATTGTAAACTTGTATCTTTACGATCAAGTAGAAAATTCTTTGAATACGTTCAAATACAGAAATCGTCTAATGGATATGATCACTGTCAAAAACTGCACTAAAATTACACTAGAGAAAACATTAGCCCTCTTTATCACTTTTCCTCTTCACCATTTATTCATTCTAAAACCTATGACTTTTTTCATGGAACTTTCATTTCCAGCTGAAAAAAGCCACTGCCTGGATAACAATCTGCTAGTTCCCCTCCCAGCGCGACTCTGTTTCGAATGCGGGCGAAGTTGTCGAAAGGCGCCACTGGTCTCCTGCGATTATTGTCCCCTATACTTCCACATGGACTGCCTGGACCCCCCTCTGACCGCATTTCCCAGTGGCCGTTGGATGTGTCCGAACCACGTGAACCACTTCCTGGACCAGAACCTGCTGAAATCATGTCGCGCCACCGAACGAGTCCAACTTTGGGACAAGTTCGCGCAGGGCAGGGTGGACCAGCACACGGTGAAACTCGACTTCTTGAGGAAGGTCCGCCGGGTGCACCCGATGTTCCGGATGAAGGCCAAGATGGCCTCGAAGCCGAAGGTCAAGGTGCCAGCGGCGATCAAGTACCACTACGAACATCCGGCGCCGTTGGATGCACCACAGTATTTTCGATCCAACAACATTATTAGGCCAGTCTTCAGGAGTAGGGAGGATCGTGAAGTAGATAGCATAGGTAACGCTATCTACCGACAAAACGGGATGAGTTGTATTCTATCTCTGACCTCCGTTCGTTTCTGTTTTCAGAAAAACCCACCGACGTCGAAATGACGGAAGTTCCTAATTTCTCGGAGAAATCGAAGATAAATGAGACTGAGGAGGAAAACGAAAAGCCGATCGAAGTCAAAGAGGAATCGTCGGCCGAAGTTGAGGAAGAAGGGAAAGCTGTTGAGAACGATCTGAAGGTTCCGAAGGAGACTTTGGAGACGAAGAGGATTGAACCTGGGAAGAGTCCGGAAGAGGGGGATAGGGTTCAGGAGGAAGAGAGCGAGGGAAGGGAGCCTTTCGGGCATATGGGGTACAGCGTGAAGGAGGGCGTGCAGCTGCTGGAGCGTCCGGTTTTGGAGGCTCTGGCGATGCAGAGGCTGGACCAGATTTTGAACCCGGACGACGAGAGTTATGACTCGATCAGCCGCAACTTTCGGGCCCGGGCGGCGCTGTTCCCGGTCGGGCCGAGGGCAGGACCGCCGGCTTTCATGAACTACAAGACTTTCACCATTGGAATGGGTTCGAACTGTGATCTGCCGCTGTCGCGTTATGGCCATTGTGATTTAATTTCCTCGAAGCATGCGGTTATTTTTTATGACGAGGTGATTAGCGCAATTTATCATATTTGTTCAGTCAATATTTCGGGATTTATTCTTTACAATGCGAAATATAAAATACTTTATATTTCGGTTTGATGTGGTTGATTTAGTAAGGTTTGGAACAATTGGTTTGCGAATTTTGGAAGTCTTTTAAAAGAGTCGTTTTGTAGATAGATTGATTTAGGAATGAAAAAAGACCTGGTAGAAAGTTCAGGAATAGGGGAGAATAATGCGAATATTAAGTTGCAACATGAAATTCTGACACAACCTGTCAGAATACGGCAATTTAAAGACAAAAGCAATGAAACATTTAGGGGGTTGGTTAATGAAACTGAAGTAAAGTTGTTGAAATGAAATCTTATTAACTTTGCACAGATTAACAGTAGTAGGCAGGTAGAGAAATGTATATAGCTAAATCTATATAGTTAAATTACCTTGCAGGTGGTTTTGAGTAAATTCATTGGCTGACTCAAGCGAGATATGATAAAATGCAATCTGATTGGACATCAGAATGAGACTACCAACCGTGACGAGTGAATCAGTTTACAGCTTTGAATTTAAGAATAATGAATGAACTTGAATATAAGACTTAATGAGTTTTTCATTATACTCTGAGTCAATTATAAAGAATTATTAAGAAATTATAAAGAAAACATTAGCGTCTGCAGTAGGGAAAGTATACCATGTTGGAAATTTTTTATTTGTCAGGTATAAAAGGCATAAAATGTATGCTTTAAAAAAATTTAACAGGAAAAACGTATTAAGAGTAACTGTTGAACAAATATTCAAGCCTATTTTTTTCAACGGAAAAATATTAAATATGTAAATAAATATTTGCTATCTATATAAACGTAGAGTTATACACCAACTCAATGAAATATTTCAGTTATGAAAGAAGGAATAAGTTTCTGAACGTCTATTTTTATTTGGTAAATTATACACGTAGCTGGAATTATTCAAGTTTGCTTACATGTTCAGAGAAAGTTAATTCAAAATAAAAAAATGACATATTCTCGGTGTATTCTCGGTTGTTTTAAATACAAGAACCACGACTTAAAAATTCTCAATATTAAGCGTTTTCACAGACTAAACATGTTAAATATTGCTCTTCCTAAACATGTAAAATATTGATCTTCCAAAGGTTCCGTGAAATTCGGCGTTTTTTCAACGATTCGATAAAATTCGAAAAAACGATTCGGCTTCTTTAAATCTTTTGTCCTTCTAGTGTTAACTTACTATTGATTAAGTTTCATCTCAATCTATACAGCAAGATTGAATTTGTTTGCGTAAATAATATTAGACTGGCAGATTTTCATGCATTTCATATAAATCTTTCGTAAAAGTTTAATAGAGGTAAAGGAGTAAAGGAAAAAACCGTTATATTATTGTTAGTTTATTTATCAAAATAACTATTTGGAATTGGGATCTGATATGCTTCGACACACCGTTTAGATTGGAACTATTTTCCGCATGTATTTCACAATATATTCAAATTTTCGCAGTAATTACATTACAATCAAAACAAATATCGTTAATTTAATACGATCTGAGTATACAAGTAACAAGTATGCAATTAA
>JABFPB010000593.1:0-35143 GCA_022817645.1 Ceratoteleas bidentatus
GAGGAGCAAGTTCAAATTGGCGGTTTGGCGTGAAAAGTGATGATCTTAACGCTTGTTAAGATCATGCCGAACGCGAGGAGCAAATTAAGATCATGCTGAACGCGAGGAGCAAGTTCAAATCGGCGGTTTGGCGTGAAAAGTGATGTTTCGTTAATTTCTGTTAAGAAATAGGCTATGTTTGACACGAGCTGGGTGTCGCAAATCGCAATGGATTTTGCTCCAATTTTTTGAAAAATGTTCGGAATTACTAGAAGAACAAATTGTAAGGACAGATTTGTGATATTTTTCAACAAAAATAAGTTATGAACAATTTTTCATTTTTTATCGATTTTTCCCATATTTCATTGGGACGTCTCCTTAATACTCATATGGCATTCGCTTTTAGAGAACTTTTACCTGCGATTACAGCATTTTCCTTAATAATGTTTGCCTGCTTAGGCAAACATTATTAAGGAAAATACTTAAGGAAAATGCTAAGGATAATCGCAGGTTCTTATTATGAACGGTTCAGCACTCTCCCACAGTCATAGAGAATGTTTTAAAATTGTCTGTAATGAATTATTCCATATTATGATCGAATATGTATAATCACCGATTTGATGTCTGTTCTTCAAAATATACAAAAAAATGTATAACTTTTGCAGTGTTCTCTGATCCCTGTAAAAATAGGTGAGGGATCATTCAAGAAATACGTACACTGTGTAAACGCGACAGAAATATATGTTTTGTCTGTACGAAGAAGAGACAAATATATAAGAAAACTGTACGTATGTCTTTAATAACCCCTAACTAACTCAGTTTTATAAAATTCAAAGGGTACCCCCGGATAAGATGGTAAAAGTTCTCTAAAAGCGAATGCCATATGAGTATTAAGGAGACGTCCCAGTGAAATATGGGAAAAATCGATAAAAAATGAAAAATTGTTCATAACTTTGTTTTGTTGATAAATATCAAAAATCTGTCTTAACAATTTGTTCTCCTAGTAATTCCGTACATTTTTCAAAGAAATTAGAGCAAAATTCATTGTGATTTGCGGTAGGCAAATCTTGTCAAACATAGCCTATTTCTTAACAGAAATAGGGTCTGTTTGACACGAGCTGGGTACCGCAAATCTCAATGGATTTTGTTCTAATTTTTTGAAAAATGTTCAGAATTACTAGGAGAACAAATTCTAAAAACAGATTTTTTATATTTACCAACAAAAAAAAGTTAAGTACAATTTTTCATTTTTTATCGATTTTTCCCATGTTTCACTGGGACGTCTCCTTAACACAGGTACTTCCCGTGTAGAAAAATGTACGGTCAGCCAACCGTAACGATAGACCCAATGTTGGCCCAACGCTGGCTACCGAGATCGGATTAATATCGAATCATCATAGTGTTTTCGTAAGGTCCAACGATGGCCCACGGTCAGTGTCGTTGGTTAGCCTTCCGAAAATGTCCCCGGTGGGTCGGTCTAGGGCCAATGTTGGGCGGACGTTTACTTACGATCAGGGCCGTCTCTTAGCCAACGGAAAATCTCACTGCTAGGTTGACTGTGAGCCGGCTGTTAGCCAACGGTCGGCCCAGTACTGGGTCAACATCGAAATCGACCGTCAGCAGCCAACATTGGGCCCTACAAAAACATTGTAACGATTCAATATTGGCCCGATTGCCGGGCAACGATCGTCGACGTTGGGCCGATGCTTGGCCGATCCTTTTTCTGCATGGGTTATAATGAAAGGAAAACTCTTAATAATACAAGTGAATGTTCCATTTCTTAGGAATGGCAAATGAAAATGCATTTCCCTAGCGAAAACATTTTTACACTCCACTCCAATTTCCCGACAAAATTGTCCCCTTACCTCTCGCTCCCAGAACCCGTAACCTTGCCACCCACGGGTCACTCCAAACGACTCTCCGTCTCTCTATTTCTTTTCTCCCCTCTCCCTCCCCCGCAATCCCGAAACCCGTGAACCTCGAGAATCGAGCCCCGGGTCCCGATCTCGTCGTACACCCCTGCGCGGCGAGTGGGGCGTGCTTCGGGCTTTGTCGGGCGAGTTCGGCCGGCACGGAGCCGGGCGTGTGTGGTGTTGCTCCGGCGAGAAGGGTGGAGGTGCCGAGTCCACGACGAACGCACGTACGCGTCTCGCAGGCGCTCGACAGCTTTTAGTCGAAGCCGAGTCAGCCGCGTTCGACACGGTTGCACGCTGCCGCGGCCTTTGACGTGCAGGCGACGTGCCTCTGTGACCCGATCTCGCGAGTGTGTGACCCCTGACCCGGTGACGGAAAGTGACCGCGCGCAGGTTCCCTCAGGTAAAAGCGCGACTCCGTCTCGATTTTGGCGCCAACGCCGCACTCGGGACCACACTCGAAAAGTTACCGGGTCGAGCTGGTTCCTGAGTCATTTTTACTTTGGTCACTGTAAAAGTAGTAGTGCAAAATGGAGTGAGAGAAATATTCTTTTTGCATGAAAAGGATTTGTGCTCAAAAAGTAAAATCGTTTTCATTTGAAAAGATTCCTTTTGTTAGAAAAGGAATTCATTTCGGAATCGAAATGAATAGGAATCGTTTTGAATCAAAAAGTCTGTTTCTCAGTGTGTATATGAATGAATATTTTCTGCATGTCTTAGATCATGTAAATCTTCTGAGTATCTACAACTTATATGTATAATTTAAAGACATTTTTTCTTTAAATTATATTAACTATTATTCTTCGTTATTTCAATTTTAATAATATATTTTTTAGAGTTTTTTCAAATTTGAACTGGAATGAAATTTTTTGGAATGATTTTTTGAAATGATTTTTTTATTCATGTGGCACTTTGTCTCGGACCATATAAGACATGCGCGCGTCAAGAAAAAAGGCGCGTTCGTTTTTCCCCCAGAGGATCGCGCGAGCGTTACATTCGGGTTGCATTCGTGGAAACTATAACTGTTAGTTACATTATATATAACGGACGATTTTCGAACCGATTTTCTCCGGTCATGGTTCGCCGCACGTTCGAAATGTGCCGTGCTAATTGATGGTTTCCATCTGTGAACGCGCCGGTGAATATTCATGCGAACCAGGGACCGATGCACTAACATTGTAAATCACGGGGATGATTCATTGGAGGTTCAAAGTGTCTCGGAGGAGCGCTCGATTGAGATCGAACTCTGCGCGGATCGAACTGCGGCGTTTCGATCTGCCAACTGGCCGTGTCTTCGAGGTTCGGGGTTCAAATCGTTTGGTCTACGAAGAAACATTTTCTCTTCACGACCCTAATTAGATTCATTCTCCAAAAAACAGTTAAAGAAGTCCGAAAATAATGAGTCACCGATTTGGAAACTAAGGAGGTTTTTCCCCAACATTTTAATTAGAAAATACCGACTGCATCTTTAAAGAATGTTTTTTTTTCTGACAAAGTCAGGGAAAAGAATGTCTTAAAGAATTTCAGTAGTATCGTCGCAAATCGTTGGAAATCGTGAAATAGGCGTCGCCCAAAAGGGATCCTCTCTTTCGCTCTCTCGCCGCTGAAAAAGGACGCCGATTGCCGGGCCGAAGACGGCCCTCGCAATGGAGCGGAATCCAAGCCGATCTCGCTCGTCGTTTTTGTGTCCCGGCCGAAGTGCGGCGGATTTGATTTAAAACAAAACAGACTGTCAAATCGGAGTAACGGTGCGCCCGTGATCCGAGCGCCGAGTCATCGGCTGCGGAGCTGGCGAAGGTATTGTTCGGAAACGCAGCGGCAAGAATCCAGCGGCTCCGCAGCGATAAACAAGTCCGAGACGAAATTAGATCTTGGTACGCCGAATGATAAAAAGCCATGCGTCAGCGGCGCGCTCGAGTCTTCAAAAAGACCGAGCCGAGTGAAAAACTCGGGCAGTTCCGCTGCGATTTGTGTCGCGGGGTTCGTCGCTTCTTTTGCCCAGATGCACGAACCACTGCAACGTCCAGATACCGGGAAACGCAGGGATCTGTTTTGCCATCCACGATTTTTTTCTATAAAACTTCTATAACGAGTTCGCAATCACGCAGACCTCGCGATGACACAGCGAACTTCGGTGACCCCGAAATCGGCCGCGAACGAGTCAAGTTGACTAATCGCCCTGTAGTTTCTCGATCACGTCGAAGACGAAAGTCCGGAGCCTTCGCTCGTAACACCTCCGTGTTATTTATAACCCTCTCGAAAGTCGGCAGCCCTCGCTGCCGAATTGTTTCGAGAGCTCGCGGCTTTCAGGGTCAAGATGGCTTAAAAACGGCCGAACTCGTCGGGCTTTTTGTACGATCGCAAAATCTCGCGCAGCCATGAAGAAGCAATCCTCTTATTTTAAGAGGTTTTGTCTGAGAAAATGTATCTTATTTAGATGGTTCGAAAGAAAAAGCCTACTCAGATTGGAAGTGAAAAAGCCGACTGTTCTGAACGTTATAAACGTTATTCCATTTCCATTTTCAAACATACTTCTTCGTTGAAGAGTTTTTCTTCCGAACCGTCGATTCGAAGATAGAAAACTGTCAAAAAAGATAGGTTAACTTCTAAACCTCTTATTTTAGGCAAAACCTAAGAGACTTGTTTTTGTAGTAGACCAGCGTTTTTGTGGTACCAGCGTTCTAACACCCATCGCGAAATTGACGAGTATTCCCACAGGATTCGCGTGGATTTTCACGGTCAGACCGGGAGTGTGGTGACAGTCGCTTCCCCGGGTTGCCTAGCAACACGCCATCTTGACACGGACGGCCTCGTGCTTTCGCATGCTGCGCTGCTCAAAATGCCGCGTGCGTTTTCACCCAGATAGATAAGATTTCGAAATTGGCGATGGAAAGGGGGGCAGTCACTTTCTACCTGCAGTCGGGTCTCGTCGGGAGCCTTTTTCAAATTCGCCAATCGAAACCTTGTTCCGAAGCTTCAGTCTCTCGTGACGGACTAATTGCATATTTGATTAGGGTTAGAGTGAAAATTACTGGAGACTAAATGCTGGATAACTTTCAAGACGAGTTCAGTGGTCACGTAGAAACAGTGTTTGTAATTAGAGTACACTTCGTTATGGTAATGGTAAGTGTGAAACCATTTTAAGATTCATGGCATATAAAATGTCTGCAGTATTCTTTCGTCAGTTTGACTTACGATCACTAACAGACACACCTCTAAAACACGTAAATTCGACGTGGAATCTACGTCGAATCTACGTCCGAATGTTCCTCCACGTAGAATCCACATGGATTCCATGTTCGATGTCTATATGGGAGTGTTCACATACGTCAAATTGAATACCATTTAGAAATATCCAAGTCTGAAAAGCGACTCGCGATTGTGTACTTTAAATTTTGAAATTTAAAGTACATAAACAGTGATTGTCCTCTGTTTAAAAAATGTATCCTTCAATCCAGACTGTATCAGAAGAAAATCGATACACCAAAAATATAGAGCAAATCGACTGTTTCAGAACATTTTTTTCCACTCAACTTTGTCTTATCTTTCATGTCACGAAGCGGAACACTTTTCCGAAATTTCTGAAAAAGTATCATCGGTCTTAACGGGACTCTCGCATGTGGGGAAAAGTCTCCCTCAAATGGAAAAAGGGTCGGTTCGAACGTGCTCGCGTTCCATAACGAAAGTTACCTGCTCGACTTTATGAGGGTAGACTAAATGGCGCCACGAAGTCACCCCTCCCATGAGGGGATCGATGTCATTGTTTGCAAATACCCTTCGGCCGGCGCGCGGCGCTGCCGCGGAGCCGAGACTCTGGGATATATGTAGGTCAGGATGTCGCCTTGTGGATCCCAAGTTGTCGTTTATTGCTCGCGTTAATAAGAGTTTCAGGAGTTATGGCGCCGCGAGTCGGTACGGCCAGAAAAAGCGTAATTACGGCCGTAAAAGCGCTGCGCCGGGGGAATTGATTGAAAATTGTCCGGCATTAATGTTTTAAGAGCGGGCTGTTAGGAGAAATTTTGCAATTGGATTTCAGTCATTTCGACTGGGATCTTCATTTTTTTGAAGGTCGGGAGCTAAATGTCTGAATTGGAGGTTTATATTTGGGAATGGTCAATGATAAATTGACGCGAAAAAACGAGAGGAAGAGTGTCATATTTTTCGGCGATTCGCAGTGGGAATTTTATTTATCATATTTTTTCTCGTATCTACTGATTGATTAAATAGAAACGTATGTTTTGATGTTTACGATTTTGTGTCGTTTAGCGGAGAAAAAAGTGTTTAAATCAAACAAAAAATACTTTGGTGTTAGAAATATTGGTTTTTAATCCATTATATTTGATCGTACTAAAGGTCATGGTGATATTACTGCAAATTGATTGCTGCATTTACGAATTAATATCGGTAGAATCAACTTAGAAAAAGAAGTGCTTTATACCTTTTCTCATGGTAAACGCTTACGCAATGCTTTTGCAAAATAAGAAATCTGAAACGTAAACACTGATCCGTATATCTCGTCATCTATTTAAGCATTCGTAACCTTAAAAAACTTTTATAAAATGACATTGCATGAATTGATGAAACGCGATTGAATAATAAAATTTGTTTAACATCAGTTTTTTTATTATTTTACTTGAATACATTTTTAATTCTTGTAAATTTATTGTGTATATTTCATCAGTCATTTTATAACTTTAATTTTAACAAAGTTCCATTGTTAAAATGATCATTTCTAATTATTTTGTCATAATAAATTATAACATTAACCATTCCTCATCCAAAATGATTCCTCATTGCACCACGTCAGATGTACGCAACATTACTCAAACTCCGCACCAACAGGTCGAACAAAAACGGTCCTCAACAATAGCACACTCGTGCACAATCCAAACCTGATCGGTAATTACGCGGCCGCTTCTCCTCCTCGTGCCGATGTTATCGCGGCATTAAAAAATGCAAATGAACCTGCGATTCGAGTACGATTTGCAGGCAGTGATTATGGCGATCACCTTGCGATTGAAGAGAACCGGTCGGGCGCGCATAATTGCATCGTCGCGCAAGTGAATGTCGCCTGCGCAATTACGCGCGCGGCCCAAAAGCGGGTCCCCGCGAGGAGTTTGCGTGCTCGATTTCGTGCGTGCCGCCTTTTCCGTCGTGCAACCGATCGGCCTTCGATCGGCCGCGCTCAATCGGGTTAGCGGGTCGGCAGACATTAACGCACCGTCGAAAACGAGAGTCCATAAACTCGCAGAAAGCGAAACCCGGTGCGCATTTTTGCGAGCCGCGTATTCCCGGGCGATCGAGGCGCCGAGATAAACACTCGGGGATTAGCGAAACACCAGAACACACGAGTCACGTAACCAAACGCAAAAAACGCGCGACTCCGCGTCATAATCCCGGCTTTTCGCGCGCCCGTTCGACGCACCAAACAAATTACGCGAGTTAACGATCTGATAACAATTGCTTTTTGCTGCCACGGCGCTTGGGCCTAATTAAGATAAATTGCTGCTGGCGCGCACCCCGATTCAATTTATTCGCGGGATTCGTTATTCGCGGCCGTCTTATCTGTTTTGTATGTTTAGAGAATATGGGTGTTGCTGGATTCCGTGAAGAAACGGTGTGGAAAAAGTCGAGACAGTGGTCAGACTGTACGCTGAGAGAGAAATTCTTCGTTACGAAGCTGATCGTAAGAATGGAGTGCTAGTTCTGGAATTTGCATTGCAAAATCAACGATACAAAGTACACTGCAAAAAAAGTAGTGTAATTTTTAACCACTTGCAAGTAAATATATGTATATGTTTTAATGATTTATTTCGGTTAATGATTTCGAACTGTTATCAGTTAAGTAATGTCTGAATCATGGTCAAATTCCAGACTTATAACTTCAAAATATTTTGATTCGATTTATCAAATTGTTTAGTTAACTAAATTGTAACATTTAGATAAACTGACTATAACTTATTTAGTTTTCCCAAATTACATATTTGGTATTTGATTGAATTATGAATTACTGCTATCTCAGAACTTTAAGTCAATAATCTTACCAAAATAAGTACCTAATCTTCTAACATATGTAAATATTTTACATTACATCTTAAATCAATGTCAATTAATCAGCTAAATACATATATTTATTTCAGTTGTACAATCTTCATATGCTTTATGTGGAACAAAAAACCCAAAGTTAAGCAAACTGTTGCAATGAATAAAACATAGTCTACTGAATCTATCGTTAGTCTTAATCAAACTAATCTTCAGACAAAATCTTTGTCAAGCGAGCTTACTAATTTGATGGTTCAAGAAAAATTATTTTACTAAATTCAACAAATAGTTAGCACAATCAACCAAAATATATTCAAAGTAACCAAGAAAAGAGTTTTTGTTATAACAAAATTAATGAATTAAATCATTTCATTGCAGCCAAGATTTTATCTCTACAACAACAGTCTGGAATTCTGCAATACCTATACTCCTACAGTAATGTAAACATTAGACCGTTACCAGACCTATTTTTTCCACGCCCAGTCTTAGGAGAAGCACTCGGGAAAATTGCAAAACCGGAATAGATCGGTCTGACAATTTTTAAGTGGGCTTTCCAGAAATTTACGGCCCGCCGGCGGGTGGGATGTTTTGATGGGCGTTGCGAAACGCGAGTGAGTTGTGATTTTTGAAATAACGCGTTGACAAGTTGCGCGGTGAGCGTGGCGATTGATTGAGGAAGCGCGGACGTAATTTGCCGCGTTTTTTCCGCGTGCGCCGAGCATGACAGCATCGAAAGTCAATTGGCAATTTCAATTGGCATGACGCCATTCGGCGAAGAAAACAGCCGTTTTTTCGTTGACACGGCAAACGGCGATTCCGTGACTGGTTGATAAACGAGCATAGAACATTAATGGAATTCGCGCTGCGCACTTGACATTGATTTGACACTGATGACTCGGATTGTGGTTAATGGAATCAGCCGCGTGGCTGTTCAAGATTTCGGGAAGGTGACTGAATTATTCAATAAACATTGGCTGCGTGATCAAGGAGGTTTATCGCGACAGAGATATCGATTTGGCATTATATTCGGAATAAGAACGGCGAATTATTTTACAGTTAACGATCCGAAAGTTTCGAGTCAAAACGTAATTCTGATTCACTAATCGCTGAACCGATTTCCCTCAATTTTAATTTGAAATTAAAGTATAACGAGGGATTTTTTACTTGACTCAATTGGCAATAAATCCGGCGTAATGGCCATCCGTGGAAACCCGTTTCCTCAAGCATTTGCACGAAAATTCCATAAAATCAGACCTTCCATTTCTGCATTGCGTCGCAGAACCTCAGCGCGATGGAATTTCGTAACAAACGAAAATACCTTGCTGCGAGCCCCAAACGTCAATAACGCGTGATAAACAAAGCTCTAAATTTAAACGTTAATCTGAAAATTGGATACACTTGTTGTATGAAAAACAGACTATAATAACGGATGACTAATGATTTTATAAACGCGAGCGCGCCTGCGGTGCGCGCGAGAGCTGAAATACAAGAGCCGCTGATACGACCCACGCGAAATGTTGCGAGACATGACCCTAGACGTCCGTGTGCCCCCTCCCGCGTAACTCCGTAATGCTTCAAATTATAAACCTTGATTGCTGCCGACTGCAATCATTATGAAGCCTATTCTTCATGTATCGCTCGTGTGAATCAGCGAAATTTATTTTCGCGTCCAGATGACTCGGGAAGAAAGTTCTGCGGATTGATAAATGGGGAATAGCGAAAAAAGCCGGCAAACATTGTTTTCGATTCGCGTTTTAGGTCAGCTTGATCGAGTGACGGGAGAAATTAAAACTGCATTCTTTACTCGACGGTCGAAAAAAGCTGACGCGAGGATGCAAAAGATTCGGATGAGATGAAAAATATAATATCCCGCGTCTGTATCTAGTCTGGCTTATAAAATATTCAACAGTTTCTCACATCGATCATTAAACCACTTCATGTATCTGCCATGGAAGTGATAAAAAGTTATCAGTGTTATGAATAGGTTCCCTATGCAGTTACGCCGGGGTCTTGAAATAATTACAAATTACTTCGAAACTATTTATAGATGCGTTTCAACTTGTTTTCAATTAGTAATCAGTCAACACTCACTTTTTTATTGCAATCGAGGTACTACGAGTTTTTTGTAGCTAAATTAAAAAAAATTGTGGTTTTCCGATTGGATTATGGAATGCTGAACTTTGTGTATACGACATATTTGAGAAATAAAGAAAAATTATATTATATAATATTCTTTTTATTTAGAAAAACGTGACGACTGAATTAAAACAGTACACTTTACCCACCTTACATGATTTTCTCAGAGAAGATATCACATTTCACACACAACAAAAGTTTCGACGGTGATTATTCAACAGTTTATGCAGTGACTTATGCCTACTTCCTCTAAAATCGTACTGATATAAGATTAAGATATTCAACACTTAAACAAATTTGCATACAAATTGTAACAAATGATATTAGTCATATTTTAAATAATAATATTAATTCTTCAGACAGAATTTTCAATCTATACCTTTTATGCAATGTTCATTATCATTTCCTCACTATTTTCTAACAGTGTCAACCAGCAGACAATCGGCAGTAAAAAATTGTTTACATTATCCTGCAGAAACGTTATATTTTTACCCGTTCGCAATTACCATAAGGTGACCTTACGTAACATTGTCCGTTGCAAATAAAACGCAATGATCGCTGACACTTAATATTCCGGATGCGAGTCATACGACTAATCGGTAGCAATCGATCGGCAGCTACTGCCGCGGCGCGATGATGCGCGTGTGCAAATGAGCGCGCCCTGGTCAACGGGAGGAAGTTCCTGAGAGCCGAAAGTCCCGTTACCCGTGCGATCGCGTTTCAATAAATAATAAACGCGCGGACAACACGGCGACGCTTTTGTCTCGCCATTGTCCGCATCGTTTGACCCAAATAATTATTCAATCAACCCAATTCGCTGCCAAATGAATTCTTTGTTTTCATAGAAAACACAGGAAAAGACGATTTAAACCAATGTTCAATGAGATTGTGAATATAGTTATTGGAAAGGATGAAATTAACCGTTACATATACATTTTGTAAATCATCCAAGCAATTAGTACATTTGAAACAGAACAGGTTTAGTTAAGTCTTGTGTTACACCTGTGTCTTAATCTTCCATTGAAAAATGGTTTCAAGATATTTCCTTGATTCCTCCCTGGTTTTGCCGTGTTTTATTTCGTGAATTATTCTATATGGTTCGAATCGAATTCACGAAGTTTTCGCATTTCACAAACAATATTCGCAGCTTTTTCCAAATCTTGTTCCTTCACCTTTCACTTACTTCATGCAACAAAAACAAACGTGGATTTCGATTCGGAGCACGTTTTCGCTGTATTTTTCCTCGGCTAGTCTAATCATCGGTATCGAGCGAGTTTATCTTATTCCGATATTTTTCGCAGTGAAAAGCGTGCGTTTCGCCGGCTGATCTTGAAACGCGTGTGTGAAATCCGACGCCGCGCGTTTTATATCAAACGGGCACGCGATGAGGTGTGGCATTGAAGCCAAGTTCAATCGTTGGTCGTATCTCAGCTTTTCCGGGCAAAAAAACATTGCACGGCTAATTAATCCGCGGAACTTTGGCGACTATCAATCACTGATAACGCTCTTTGCGCGGACTCCGTTCCGGCTCGACAATCGCGCCTTATGGCTAAACTTTCTCAGCTGGATTTTGCGAGTCGGTACATTTTTCAGCAATGTAGGTCTGTTATCTGCGTCTGACCTTCGGGCACCTTGCGAACAAAATGACACCTTATTTATCGATCGTTTGGAGATTGCAAAAGTAACTTTCAAAATCGGAGATGGATGATGATTCATATCGGAAAAAAGTAGAATGAAACTTTTAATTACTTTCTGTAATTAATAACTGCAAAGAGTAAAAAGAACAATCTGCCTCAAAGAGTATTACGCCTAATGACGCATTGAAAAGGAAGAATTGAGGCATTAGAAATGAGGGAATTTTGTGGAAACACATAAATTGACAGATTTATTTCGCGGTGTTTTGGCGTCTCGACGTCGAAATACACCACATTTTATCGAAAAGCTCTCAACTATTTACGACAAGTTCGGAAAGGCAACCGACTTTTTGGAGCATGATAAATGGGTTAATTCGAAGACTTAATGATACAGCCTCTTGTAGTTTGATCACCGGAAAGCAAGAAATTCGAAGTAAAAATCGCAACGAAATAAATACGATTAGCCTATATTTAAAATGGGTCATTCATTATTTTCCGTATAATTGTGCCAGTAATGTTTGAGCGAACGTGACAAAGCCGACCCCTTTTGCTTTTAAAAATAGAAACGCTAATGGGACATTGTTCTACCTTCCAGTGAGGGACGTGAAAAAGTTCGCGTGTCATTTTTGGGTCCCACGCCGTTCCCCGCCACACCTGGAGTTTTGTTGCTGGAACCTATTGGTCCCCCGAACATCATGGACGCCAATGGCACGGAACTTTTAACGACACATACCGAACACACGTCACCTGCCTACCGTACACCACTCAGGTGAGCTTTGAATCACTAAACAGAAGCTTTTCAATCATGTTTACGTTTCAGAATTCTCATATTTGCCAAGGGAAACTGTAATTTTGTGAAAATCCGTTTACCTGAATACAACTTGATTTTATGTACAAAGGATTAATTTTTAACTGAATAGATAGTAGTTTTGCATTAAAACTATTCCTGTTATTATGAAAAGACTTCCTTTTAAGCAAAATTTAAGCGGAATATCTTTTAGTAAAAGGATTCCGTTCACGATAAATAGACTTTTAAAAGTAGGCATTGAAATAGGTTATGAGGTAAAATTCCTAAAGAAACTATAGCGACGAACTGATGATGTATTGATTCGAAATTGATTTATTATACAAATGACCCTTCCAGCTATGTTGATACAATATCAAAACCATTGATACTGATGCAATTTCGACACTAAACACTGAATATTGACGATATCTATACTGAATCAATACATTCTCATCTCAAAATCGATATTCAATGAATTTATATTATAATCATATTAATTTATTTATCTATTAAGATTTATCTATAAGCCTTTGCATAGGATAAAAAAGGGCTGCATTCCATTATCAAGGTTTATCAGATATCTTAATTCGATTGTTTGCAACTGTTTATCATAAAAAATATGATAAAATTAATCTTAGAGTCATCGCTTTGTAATGCGCATACATTGTAAAAATGTATCATGTCGTTGAAGATGCGTGACACACTCAAAAGTACGAGACCATATATGACACGAGTCGTTAACCTCACAAATATAGACTTAAGTTAGATACACGCTTACTTCCAAAAACGTGAATTGTCATTTAAAATTCTCTCCACGAAGTAATGTATTCGTTGAAGTTCTGTTAAATGAAACTTTTTATCTAATATTAAATCTTCAAATACTGAATCTTTTTAGGGCTGTCGTTGTTATTAAATTTACAACAAACATACAGAAATTCCACGGAATAAATTGCCCTCTTTATTTATTTACACTTTAAATCGAAAATGGAATAAAAGTGTAAATACTATAATTTTGTTTACTATTTGCACGTTGCAATTTCAACACGACAAAATTGCAGTATGCATGTTTATTCTCTGAAAATGGATTTATTCACTGAAAGTTTTTAACTTCACCGAAATTGAACCTGTAAATACACATTTCAAACATAAGTTTTCATGACTACTTCAATATTTTTCACTGGGAATTAATTATGTCCCCAATTCACCATTACAATTTCCTTTTTCCCACCCAATCCATTTCTTCATCCAATAAAAAATTCAACCTATCCAACTGAAAGTCAAGCAAAGTTCCAACGCTCAGACCTTCGAAAAATGCACACGAACCCCGACAAAATCGTTGCGCAATTTGGAATTGACGTGAAAACGCGAAGATGCCGAAGGTCACGCCGCTTGACTTGACCAGTCGAAAAAAAGTGGCGGCAAGTGCGCTCCCCACCGCTCCGACAATTAGTTCAACTAGACATTAACCCTGCCAGGCTCAATGAACCGGAAACCGCATCGTCGGGCTCCCCGACCGTCCTACGTTCTGCTCATAATCACCGAAAAGCCCTCGTGCGTTGTCAAAATTCGCGCCGATTGAACACAATTGCCTCCCACGAGAGCGCGAATCGAACGTGACACATAGACTTCTTTAGATCAAGAGTCTCGTAATTTGGGTTAACAGCGCCCCCTCGCGTCGCGACGTCAAACCTCGAACTGTGGGTTACCGGGCGAAAAAAGCGCGCGATTCGGCACACTTATTGCGCCGATTATCTCGATCTACGCGGCATTCCTTGTGCAATTAGGATCGCAATGAATGGTTCCTCTTACGTGGAACGGCGGCGCAACCGAAATTGTGAGAAGACGGTTTGATGAGAACTCGGCTATTGTACGTGCAAGAATGCACTAATGGCTTAAACAGCGTATTGTTGAGTGCACGAGATGTTCCCGCGGCGATTAGCGTGCCTCGGTTAGCTTCGTTAATCAAAAAGCGCGGGTCGTTTTTCGTTGGCTGTCTATCGGTGAGCGTTCGTGCTTTTAGGTGGTCTCGCGGATACGCCGTATCGAGCGGAGATTTCAGTGAGATACAAGTCGTATGTGAGCGAAAAATGAAACGTGGTGGCGGTGCATATAGGACGTTGCGATCGAATTTTATGGGCAGTAAAATGTTTATTTCAAGTGAGCAGGTGGAATTCGCCGTGTACGTCGGCAGTGTTTCATTTCTGAAACGTAATTCCGTTGCAACTTGCAAATCGTTCGCCGAATGACTATGAAAAGGGACGCAGCCTTGGAATCTGGAGAAACGGGGTATCCGAGTATCCGAGCAGCGCATCGAGCGTGTCGATATTAACGTCATCTTGACGAACTTTCGGCCCAATTACTTCTTCTTCGCGGCATATACATTTTCTGCGTCCGGAGTAATAAGAATGTAGGGGCAGACGTGGCTTTTGAACGCGCGATATCTCAAGCATCGAAACACGCGGATTCACGCACACTGACGTCAGTTACGCCGCACTTTTAATGACTCTTGAAATTCCTCGGCGATTTTCGTGACAGCTGAAGGAGTTGCGTTCGACGTCTGGACTGTTTAACGCACAGCCGGACGCTCCGTACGCACTCCAGGGAAAGATCGCTGGAGTCAGCATGCAAAGGCTTGAAGCACCGAGCGTTGACATTTTGTCAACATTCGAGAAGACTGGCGCAAGCTTTTACGGCTTTTAAATCTTGAGTTGTACGATAAGTAAAGTTGTGTCAAGTTCAAGAGAAAATATTTTAAAATGCTATTCAGAAAAACACTACGGGAGTCGTTCAATAACAGATTTGCATTCTTAATGAATCTCTGACAATTCCAAAACATGTGGAACAAAAAGAAATGTTGGCGCAACTGATGCAAATAAAAATTTGCATGCGAAAACTTTCTTTTAATATACGAAAATACCGTTAGTTTTCGTTCTCCAGATCCACCAACTGTTTCATCTGTCTGATTATTTAGCCCTTAGTAGCAGTGGTTTAATTAAACGCTCGTTAACTCCAAATACCACGTTGATGTAAAAAGAAAAGTATCCGGCAAGAGAAAAAACTGGATCAAAGTATATAATCGCGACGACGCACGCTCGAGACAAAAAATAATTCAGTTAATTTTCGTGCGTGTGGCGCACAATCGAATTTCACGGTACTCGAGTTATCTCGAGATACGGGTCGCGTAAACAAACAAAGAATTTCAATTATTCTTGTTATTTGAACGTTGCCAGATAAATGTGTCTCTATTTGCGTTAACTCGTCTGATAAAATTACAAATCAGGTTTGCATGTGCGTTTTGTTTTCAAACGCTACCGCTCGTTGTCGAATTCGTTCATTGGCTGAAGATGGTACCGACGTAACGTACACGAAATGAACGAAATGGAATTCAAAAGTGTGTCACGATCCTGTAAACGCCCAGCGGAATAAGTCATTAGCCCGGCTGCGAGCGGTTTTATCGCGAAAATTCAATTCGAAAATTTGCTTTGCTCCCAATCGCGCTAATCTATGGTCACTTTAGCGACATTACAAAAAGTAGCGTCTTGCAATGCTCGACTAATCGAATCAGTAATCGAATAAAGTAATCGAATGTACATTTTGAGCAACGTCAAAATTACTGCCGAAGATAGATTAAGTTCGAGGCGAAAAAACGAATCTGCGAATAGCCACAAATAATTGAATTTGCCGTTTCATTTATAACACCAACGCAATTAAATCAACGGCAGTTAAATAAACTATGCGACCGAATATTTTAAATAGATTCATTGGATAATTTTACCCAACAAGTGATTCGCTCGAATGGATGTAAACAGCGTGGAAACGCTCCGGTTAACCTTACTTAGCGGGACCGAATTAAGATGATGACCCTTTCTAATGATCGTGTCATCAGATCGTTGCCAAATAGTTCTATACTCGTGCTGCGGCGGATTTGCGCTACCCGCGTCATTACAGCTGACCGTTTGTGTGACGTATGCTGAAGCAGAGACGCAAGTTAATTGAAAAGGCTGATTCGTGTGACGCTGCTGCCGGTAAATGCTGCCTTTGTTTGGAAATGCTTAGGGTTGATGCAAAATCATAATGCTTCACGGTGGATTATTGCTGAAGGTGCAATTTGAAATGCGACTAATGAAGCAATACTGGGAAAAATTCGGTTCCGAGTGCCCACTTGTTGATACGTTTTTTTACGTTCAATTCATTTCATTAGAATGAGATCGATTAAGTATTAATTAGTCAATTTCGCGTGAACAATTGACGTGTTGAACTTTGTCAATTGACGATGAATAATTGATTTCGAATACCGATGGTCTTGAACTTCCTGGCTAGAAACCAAAACAAGTCGAATTGGCTTCTGGTATATATAAATTCAAACAAGAGGAGTGAAGCAAATTCTCGGACTTAGAATACTAAACTTGATTTCGTAATTAATTTTGCAAATACTGCTCAGCTTTAGTGAGATGAACACATTGTGTTCCAGAATATATTTTTTGGGAGCAAAAAGTAGTCGAGATAAATATTTATTATTTTACTTTGACGAGAAAACTACAAATGTTCTTACGTTAAAACAGTTTTCTTGTAGATAATCAAAGTTTATACAATTTGGACTATTTAGAGCTAACTTTATAAACTGCTTTTCTTCATTAGTTCGTAACGCCTTGGAATTAATTAAACATAGTTATCCGTGAAACCTTTAAAGAAAAGTTAATTTACAAACAGATGTGATAAATAAAGCCTGTTATAAAATATAATTATAAATAGAGAAAGTTAAAGAAAATTGTCAAAGGCTACACAATTTTCAAAAACGTATGAACCCAACTCAAATCGGGATAAGGTCTTCTGATATCAGAAGTCCTTTTTTTAATATTAAAAATCATTACTGGTTCACACATCTCCTTCATTCTCCTATATTAAGTCCCAAAATCCAAAATATGAAGAAAACCAAAATATCTTCTTACTATACCACCGACTTAACCTACATATAAATCAACCAAAGTTTATTTCAAACCAGCCAAATTCTTTGATTAATACTACAACCTCCACAATTTTTATTGATTCACCCAATATTTTCCAAGCGCAACCTCGAATCCTTCACTTCAAAATCCTGCCAAAAATCACCCAGCAAAACAATCTCCCACCGAAACAGCCTCCAACCTCCACCCACCCACACCCACTCAACCTTCTCACCTCGACCCTCTCTTTCAACACCCTCCTGGTATCCCCAGCCAACTCCAAACCCCATTCCCCAGGTCCCTGTCCAAAATCGTCCCCGTTTCTCAAACCATTGCAACCAGTCATACCCCTCACGCACTTTATCGTCAATACGGAAGTACAGCAGAAGACAGCGCCGCCAACTATTACGCTGCTCGGTATCTAGGGTTGGCGTGGAGTGGGGGGTGGCGCTGGCGGCGGAGGGAGGATCGATATTGGTGTGGGTGGTGGACGCGAACGCCGAGGCGCGGTGAGGAATGGCAGTCGTGCTGCTGTCGGCTCGGCTGCATCAGGTGCGCGCGAATTCACACCGCGAGTGCACCGGGCGCCCTCATTTCGCGTCGGAACGTGCCCCCCAAGGTGCCCCGGAATCGCCCCCCAGTCGTCGCCCACCAAAAACCGGTACCCACCCCGTACCTCCCCCCTGGGGGCCCGAAGAGTGACCACTTCGGGGGCACCCGAGTGCCCGACTGGTTCCGCGTTCTGCCCACCGGAAGTCACCATCCGGGGGTGTTGTGATGCGCCAGGTCGACGCTCGCCGAGAAAAACAAAGCGACCATCGAGCGAGGGGGTGGCTGGCCCGACCCAGTCGGGATGTTGGTGGTACTGCTGGAGGTGGTTCCCGGGGGTTGACTATCCTGCGAGGAAAGTAGGACTCCGGGATGGTGGTGTTGAGACTGGTTAGGGTCCAGCCGGTGCTTCGATTGGGAGGCAGAGGGAGTGTCCCGATCGGTAGAAAAGAGTGCTGTAAGGTGTCTAGATAGAGGACACTTTGTGGGTTACCGATTTACGTACAAAATGGTACTTCGATGGGTCTAGATTTTGGACACCTTTTGGTGTCTTTTGTGAAAATCGTTTTGTCTGAATAGTCTGGTGTCTTTTCTACCAAATGGGTCTAAATGAGAGATCTGCTTAGCGGTGTTGACTCGGCAAATGGGAACGTATATTGGAAGCAGACCACCTTGCGTCAGATACATCGGTATCGACGCTATGGCCGAGATGAGGACTCGGCTGCGCAATCCGACCGATACCAGATCGCTTGCCTAACCGCGGTCGGTAGCATACCAAATTCGACGCATATTCCGTGTCGCGAAACCTACACCGCGCAAGTGGGTTTCCGCGGATGGAAAAACGGGCTGCACGCGGGGCATTTGATCGATCAAAACTCGACGACGTGTCGTTCAACTTGGGCGAAACCCTTCCAGCCTATTCTGCGATATTCCCGGGCTCCCGGCGGCAGTTTCTGTCGCGATCCGAGTCGCGTTTTCGGATGGTCCGGTCGTCCAGAATAATCCTGCCAATGAACAAACGGGTGGGATGAAAAACGAATCGCTGGTGCGTGGCGCAATAATACATTGGTCGTACGAATTGAGTCGGATAATAGCGCGAGCGGCGGGACAATCGATCGGGAACGCGAAATACGGGGAAACAATTAAATTAAGAATTCAGCGTTCGTGATGTGGGCGGATTAAAAACCGGGGGAACGGGAAAAGAATCGATCGCGGGGAAATTGGGAACTGTTGTTCGCCGGGGTTTCGAATTGAGTGCGGACAAACGGGTTTATGGCGCGCGCGGAGACAAGTGCGCGCGTTGCCAATGATGGAATTATTTTCGGCGAAAGAGCAATGCCCGGCCGAGTGTGCCGAAGTTCGGGAATGCGCGCGGAATTCGAGCAATTCTGGCAGCGCGTTTGCGTTGCCGAGCGACGCCCGAATTAAGGTCGCTTTTGATTTCGAGGCGGGCGCGATTCACAAAAACGCCGCAGATCCGCGATTGCCGAGCGCGATTAGGCTTACACGATGCGAGCCGCAGGTTCTGTGACGGCACGCCGTTAAGGAGGCGACGCGAGCGATTTTTAGTGTCGCTTCGCACGAAAAGCAGTTGGGGTTTTGGATTCTCACGGAGAGAATGTGATTTTTTTTCTTAGATAACAGTCGGTCAAGTGGGAATTGAGTGAGTTTTGATTGTCGAAGGTGGTTTGGAGGAAGGAATTATAGCCAGGAAATAAATTTATTGGCCAGGAATAAATAGATTTATTTTGAGAATGTAGCTTTCTAATTATATTTGTTATTTACGGTTACTACATGTTTCGTTGCAATATTGTTTACTTGAAGCAGCTATATCTTTTTAATTTTGAATAGTCTCAAGAAGTGCTTCATAAGTCATTTAGCGAAAGAATAAAAATGTTGAAACTAAATACACAGTATTGCGAAAGTAATGAAAAAATGAAGTAGTTAGACCTTTTTAGAAGTATTGAATAGGCAGAAATGTAGATTGCTTCAGACTTCTCTTGAGTAGGTTCCTTAGAAGAACAATTTCAATTAGTCTGTATTGAAGTAAAACTTATTGAGAATATTTTGGCAAACTCGGTTCACTGCTACAGTACACTTTCCAAGAAAACAATTGTTGAAGTTATACTTAGTTTGCGAAATACATCGTATCTTTCAGCATCAAACATTATAATACGTGATCATGCTGTCAACATCAAATATTATCTTCTCAGAAACGATTCTATGAACGTCAACCAAATTTCATCAACTAAATTTACAGTCATTTTTCTCAAAATAATCTAAATTAAACTAATTTTTCGTACGAATAAAAAACATTTCGTTGAAAAAGTATTTTATTTTCGACATTCGTATACATCAAACTCCAAATGATTGGTAACCTCATCAGTCAAGATGCCTCCTCATCGAAACTGTTGGTACAACTGACTCCCCTATAATTACCATATCTTAACCACACCTTGTAAAACTCGTGTATCAACAAACCTAAATTTATCCTCACCTTCCATTTACCATAACAGTAACCTTCCTTGCTCTAAAACCCGCAGTAGACATTTTCCCGGGTCATTGGCCACCATGATTGAAAAATAACATGTCTCCTTAAAAAGACCTCAAACGGCAAAATTGCTCCATAATTTTATCGCGAGGATAACGTGATTCGTGCCGGCTTCATGAATGGAGGCTGCAAATAAAATCACAACTGTCGATAACGAGCACGTGATACGCACAGCTGCGGTGAATTTGATAATTAAGGGCACGTGCAGCGAAGGCTGCAAAACTTTCAAGACCCGCCGACTTCACTCCATTACCCTGCTCGTGATCGCGCTGCCCGTTGCACCGCCGCTGACTCCCTTGACGTCACTTTGACAAGCCGCCCGCGTCGCCAGCAAACAAAAACACGTCAACATTTCGACCTGCCGCGCGCAGACCTGAAATTAAAGTTGCGCCCAGTCGGCTCCGTCGCCTCGCGAATGATGATTTTACGTCGTTAACACGTGCTGAATAATTGAGGCGCATTCGTCGGCCGCTATTCACGTAGCTGCAAACGCGCGCCGCAAAACGCAAAAAAGGAGCGCGAACGAAAGTAGCGGCTGTCGAAACAAGACTGACGCGGCATTACAAAATAGCCCGGCGCGATTTTGTGCCAAAGATAGACGCGTCGCCTATGAAGCCACTGCCGAGGACCGTGACCTGCCTCAGCGGAGTTCAGTTTCCGTCTGCCCGTCTGACTATAATTATTGCCTTTCATTCCAAATTTCTATTCATCCCGCCATTTCGCGTCGCTTCCGAGAACACCGTGGTTTTATCAAACCCGCGAATCCACCTGTCTTTGTGACGAGAAAAAAAGGGAACGAAAAAGTTGCGGAACACGCGCGCGGAATTTTTTATGGCCGCGTTTCTTGAACCTTTGTTTTTATTATGCATCGGAACACTTGAGGCGAAACGGGATTACGCAATACCGCAAACTTGTCGCACGCACGCAGAGCCAATTTTATTTATCAATTGGAGTATTTTTGCAAGTAAAACAAGCGACGTGCAGTAACAAGTGGGACGCTTTGGGATAAGGCTTTGGCTTTAATATCGAATAAATCATTCACGTGTGAATTCATCGTTATAACAGAGCACGCCTGTTTTTGCCGTCGCCGTGCCACTTTCGCACGCGTTGCGACATTCGTTATTTTCCGTTTTTGCCGAAACAAAGTCTCAGGAAGGAATTCGTCGCGAATCGACCGCGCCATGGGAAGCGCGCTTAGCGCACGGTTATGGCAAATTGTATACAATTAATCGCGCGCAGAAACGGGCGCAAAAAGTTTACGGTCGCGTCGCGTAACGCATGGCGGATTCGGGTAGCGAATAGCGCAGTGTTTTGGCCGATCGTAACGTTGATTAGCGCGAAAAGCGAACGAGTTATTTGCCAAGCGCCACGATTTGAATTTCAAAAGTGCGGCCGAAAGAAAGCCGGCGAAATTACGCCGGTAATCGATTCGAATTTTTTAACATACGTTACACGAAACAATTAACAGTCGGGCGAAACGCGATCACGTGCCGCTAGTCTAATCAAGCGGCCGTATTTAACGAGCGCGACTTCGCACGACAGGCGAAACGATTATATTTCGCGCCTTTTTTTTTCTGGCGCTTTTTCAGGAAAAATTGAAATGTGAAGGACTGGTGTTGGTATGAAAAATTACGTTGTAAAATTGTTCGCGACTTAATTGAAAAATGCAGCATACCTAAAGGAAATTTAATTTCGTTCAGATGCACTGAGAAAAAAAAATTTTTCCAAAAAAAAAATTTTTTTCATTCTTACCCTTTTGAATGATATGGAATCCTTTTGAACGAAAACTTACCTACACTTCTTGGGAGTTGTATGAAAAGGTTTTAGTAGAAAAGAAAATCCCTTTTGAATCAAAAGTAATTCCATCTGGTCAAATATCATACTGGAAAAATTGTTTTGAAAAAAAAAAATTATTTAATCGAAAATTATTTGTTAAGGTTGCGGCAAAACAACGGCAACAATTTTGGCTTCCATTAAGTTCGCGGATCGCGCAATAACGTCCGTCGCCGCGAAATAACGAGGTTAACTCGACTTGGAGGCACCCTCGCTGCCCATCGTATCAACACTCGGCGCGCATCACCCGCTGCCCTTCGCTTAATTTCAGCTTCGTGCCAAGCACTAATAAATATTCTTCCTTCGTCATGATTTAATTCGCGTTAATACGAGAATCTCCTCCCCGACAATACGAATCAATCGAATCATCGGCATCCGCATCGATATCGCACACTTTCGATTGAACTTTGCCTGGAAATCGCGAAACTTGAATGTAAATGAACCATTTAACCTTGTCGAAATACATACCTTTGAAAAACAAACTTTACAATTTAAACATTGCAAAATCGAATTCAGAGTTTCATTGTATTCGTCGATAATTGAAACAATGAGCAAAACTGAATTGTTCGTCAAAATGTATAATTCCCTTTAAACGCGTCGAAATCAAACAGTGTAATTGTTTTCGTCCACTTGGTTGACATTTTCAAGTCCTCCAAAGCTGACATACAACACACCCTCCGATTACGCCATTTCCACCCACGTTCCCCTCGCAATCTTGAGTGACCTTCCGTTCTTTGAGCCGCGCACCATGGGGATACGATAATTGCGACTAGATCGCCCGTACCGAATATAGGTCACGGTTGCTGCATCGCAACATCTATGCACACCGTGCGCTCTATATATACCTGCTTATATAGGACATTGTGCGGATATCTGTGCCACGCGCTTTATGCGCGCACACTGACTCGCGTCCGCCGCTCTCATAAAATTATTCTTACAACATCATTAAAAAACGCATTCCCGACATAACGTCCTCCAAAGCAATTTCTCTTCTGAATTCGAACCGCGCAGTCCCAGGAAAAGCGATAAGCAATTTTATTTCCGTTGTTTCCGACGTTTAATCAATTTTATGAAGTGAAGGATATTCCGTTTTGGAAAGCTCTCTGCGGACAGTCAAACGGGAATTAAAATGTTGAAAACGTTGGACGAAAAGTGCAGGAATGCGATTGTGAAAATGATAAGTAAACCTTCGCGCGTGACTGATCGCCGTGAACGCGACTATGGGCAAACAATATCGCCGTTTGTCTCGGACCTTCGGATCTACCGGGACGCGACTCCGGCCGGCGCCTATTTCATCATTATACGCAAGCCGAAACCAACATTCCGTAGCAATATTGAACCTGCGACGCCTAGGATTCGTACCAACCGTCTAGCGGTAAATATTTTTCTCAGGACGCGTACTCTCTAGACGGTTTGTTCCAATTTAAGGGTAATGGGAAATCGATGACACCACGTCGAATCCCTCCGTTCCGGCCTAAAAGTGCTGCGAAAATTGTATTGCGAAACATTGACTTTTTCGTAACACAATCGTTTTGCTCTTCAAAATTAACAACTCTAATATAAAATCGAATATAAAATCGTTTTATTACAAACATTCATTTCATCGTGATATGCTCAGAAATTATTTTAATTCATAAAGCTGAAATTTACTTATGTGAACTAAAATACTTCAATTTAGTGTCCTTAACTACATTATAGCAACTAAACAGATTTGACATAACCAATTCGTTTTCTCAGTATAAAAAAATATAATATTTGCCTTGCAATAGTAGTAGATTTTCCACCCTAATTGCACAATGCTCTATTATGTACTGCATTGAAAATTACGTCACTTTTAAACTTTCGCTGTAATCGTTCATCTCTACAAACATTTTTCGTAATAACCATTTTGCACTTGGCGTACAAGACACCTGCTTTTCGCAGCATCACGTTGCAATTAGCGAACAAGTCGTTTACGTGATAACCGGCGTGTTTGCTTATGCATAGTGTATCGGCGCCGTTCGATTTGCGCCGTTAGATCGGAAGCCGTACGGTGGACCGGAAGAACCGAGACAAATCGATAGGCGCGCATGTATGCGTGAGAGCTACACGTAAACCCGCACGCAAAAAGAAACGCACGAGGCGCGGCAATAAGTGCCGATAATTTGTCCCGCAAATGAACCCTCGCGACAGCCGCGCGCCGCTCTCGACATTTCATGCCGAAGGGTAACGCAGATCTGCGCCGGTTCCGGTCAAAAGCGACATCGCGAGCACGCTGTTATGAAATGCAATTAAATACACATTTCATGCACCTTGTCACTTCATCTCGCGTTGAATTGTTTCACGTCCGATTTTCGTACCAATTCTGGACACTGTGACAGAAAAATAATCGAGATTAAATTTGGTTGGGGAAAGAAGGGCCGACGTTGGTTATGTCTGTGTTTAACGAGATTGAAAAGTTGGTCGATTTGAAGTTATTTTTTGAATGAAAGTTGAAATTGAAGTGAGACTTTCATGGCAGTGTTAATTAACGTTGATTAAGCATTTCGTTAAAACCAATGAGGTGTTAAAATCTCATCGTAATTAACGTACTTAGTAATTACTCAGTAGTCAAACAGCCGATCTGTAGTTCAGAAAGCGCTAATTAAATATGTCATACAAATCTGTAATTCAGTTTCGGTAATATTCTGATACAAAAATAGATCAATGAACTGCATTTTTTTACTTTTACCAGGTGTTGGACTTGAGTTAAAGTAGCTATTTTGGAATTAAGAATAGAAGATTCATGGCACAAGCAGGACTGTAAAGCGCGTTAGTTTGTAAAACTAAAGTCTATTCCATGAATATTTCGTCACGATTATATACTTAATTTAACGTAGGCTCACGGTTTACTGGTAAAAGAAGTGGAATGAAAGAGCTTTCCAGACCCATTATTTCCCTCTTCTAATTCTTGTTCCTTTTTCCCGCGCGGCATCGCGCGACACCCTTTGCATCCAATCCACGGTGGCATTAAAGCAAAGACGATGTACACATAAGACATTGCGGGGAGTATAGATAGCAGTGACACGCGAGTGAACGACCTTTAAGATTCTTGAGGTTTTCCACCGACTTTTTATGTAACGGCTCGCTATTTTGTCGTAAAACACTTTTCATTCCGCTCAAACGAACCTGCAAGAACAGTCAAACTTGAGGCTGAAAAACGCGCTTGCTTAGAAAGTCATCATGTTTAACAAGGCACGATTACGTCGCAATTAAATTCATTAGAAATAAAACGAACATATAATGTAACATTGTTCTTTTTTACGCTGCCATTTAAATTTAAGAGTCGCATTCGAAATGATTTTTTTGGAACTTAAAAAAAATATAATAGCAATGCAATGTGGCGTGAGAAATAGGTCAAAGATCATCGAGAAATTATTTTCAAGAAATTAAAATATGCGGATTTCGCAAATTATTATTTAACAGTTTCATTGATTTTTTGCCTGCCTAATAACCTGTGGCCCTGGGATAGTGTAAAAACAATGCAATTTAGGTTGCAGTCGATGCTTGTTGAGTGTTTTTATCCCAATAAAAATGCATGTAAAATCACTTTATTGTTCACATTAATAGGCAATGTAACGTTGGACTGCCTGGGGAATTGCCCATCTGGGCTGACCTCTGTTGATGTGTTACAACGCGAAGGAAAAATATGTCATCCGCGATTGTTTATTGAGTTGAAATCATTTGTATTTTTTTCTGGAATCGTTAGATTAATTTGAGTATAAATCATTTTCCAATAAAAATGATATCTATATTGTAAAAGTACGTGTTCACGACAGTACACATTTATAGCATTTTTCGAACAATTAAATTTTTCAATGTTTCAATGAGGATTTTATTCAATTTCAAAAATATATATATATATAGCGAGTAAATGCTAAATCTGAAAAATTGAAAATTTGCTAAGACTTGGCCTTGACCCTTGGAAACCACCAACCGACCAAAATATAACCAAAACTTTGGAAAAAAATCCGTGTAAAATTACACAAAATTTACAGCATTAATGTCGTACAATCACATCACTAGTGTGCAGAATATTTCAAGATTAGTTTGGTGTAATTTTTCACATTTTGGCGTAATTTCACACTTTTTGATGCAATATCCAATAAATTAATTTATTAATTTTTTTTTATTGTTACGAAATTCGTGTAGTTTTACACAAAAGCGGTGTAATTTCACAACACACAGTACTTTTAAATTATACAACGTAAAAGTACACAGTTCAGCCTGTAAGTGTTATTTTTGTAACTATTAATCTGAGGCTGATAGTTAATAAAAATGTAACTGAATATTCAACAAATGTATAAATTGTATTTGAATGAATCTTGTTTTAGTTTCATTATTTACCTTGATTTGTACATTAGTGACGTTCAGACATTTTTAATTTAATTAATTTAAATTTTGTTTTCACAGAATGATAGTAAACTGAAATTTTAATTTTTAATGCAATAAATGTTATAATTTGTTTCAATAAGAAGTAGAACTAAATTATTAAAAAGAAAATTTGAAATGTCACTGGAATTTTGATTGATTATTTTTTGTTTCTATCTTTGAACGAAGTTCTATTTGTACCATCAAATAAAAATAGGTTGCCTTAATTACCAATTTGGACAGGAGCAATAACAATCTTAATTGATTGATCTGGTTCACAAGCAACTATATTTGCTTTGTTATTTTAAACTATCATGTTATAAAGCCAGAAAAAACTTTCTTCATACTATACAATCTTTCAATTTTGTTTCTAACAAACTAAATTGTTATGGTTTTTAAATATAATATCAAATAACTCAATAACTGAATACTTAAAAATTGCATGTATATTTTGTTCTTGAATATTTCCTAAAGGAGGATATTATTCACTAGAATAAGAGGTCACAAACTTATTGCTACGGCGTTGATAATGAAAACACTTCAAAATGAATTGATTATCTCCCCGTTAAAGAGCTTACTCTACAAAGTAAAACCGGTCAACCTAATTAATACCGTCAACGTAAAATTATTCAATAATAGCCCTCAATAAAGCGTACAATTCTTTCAAATTGCCCAATTTATAATCAAACCGATATTATTTCTCTCGGAGTGAAACTTAAATTTGTTACGTTAAAACAATTTGACAGCGTCTACTTTGCCGTCCCGGATCGTTAATTGCATAATTTATATCATCAGTTTTGCAATCATGACCATAATGCGATCCAGTTTTCTGGTTTCGCGCGCGGCTTTCTCTTGCATCAATAATCGCACGATTGATAAATTTATCGAAAACTAAAAATGGATAATACATCGTTTTTCTCACAAAATGCTTCAATTTTCGTACCACCAAGAGAAAATTGTCATGTACGTATATTAAGTTGCGAAGTTTCTCCGTGCTCTAAAATATTCAGGGATGTAATTGATATTTCAGCCTCAAGCATATTGTGTAAATTGATTACTACATAGTATCTTCCGCATACTGCGTGCTACTTAGGAATATGTCAGGTTTAAGAGATTTTAATAACTTCTGCTCTGAAATAATAATAGACATCACTTTACCTTGGTTGGACTAGAAATCAAATTGACATACATTTTTTTAAATTTGGGAGGGAAATTATGGCTATATTCCTGAAAAGAAGAATTTTCAACAAAATTGATTAATATCTACACCAAATCTCAAATTGATGTATCGATTTCTAGAATAAAAACATACTCGTTACAATTCAATGACAAATCCCAAAAAATCACGTTATAACGTGCGCAGTTCGCATAACTTTACATACACCGCCACTTTTATCTCAGCGCCATAAATTCTTCCATCAAAAATCTCCCCCAAATCTCTTCTTCTCATAAAGCTTCTCCCCTCATGCCACATTTTACGGTTTCTCATCAAAATCTCGCTTATTTTTGTACTCCGCTCATTGCCCCCCGCCGGCTCGCCCTGCGCAAACAAAGTTAGCAATTTGCAAGGCACATTTGTTCTCCCCGATCGAGAGCGCGACTTCCGGTTGGTCTCTCCGCTCGATAAACACGAAGCTGTCACTCTTCGGGCCCCTCGACGTGCGTAAGCCAGTCGATCTCGCTGGACGAAAATTGACAAAAACGTACGCACGAATTTAGAAGCATGAGAGGCCACGATGACTGCGAACCACTCTGACTCATCGGCGAATTCCGTGGGACGCGGCCGACCTCGTAAAAATAAAATCCCGACGGCTCGTAAAAATCCGCCGGAGCGCTTCTGACCGGATCGCCGGTGTGGTTGCTGAAACGTCGCTGGCTCGGCGGCGAACCGAGTGCGGCATGCCACTCGGCGGCGAGTAGCGGCAGCGTGGTACCGCCAATGTGGAGTGCCCTGGGACCGACAAGTGCGCTGGAAAATGACGACCACTCACGGGGGTCAACTGTATTATGTGATTAAAGTGCCGAAGGATTGCAGCTCGGCAGCAAACACGGCTGCTGAAGCCAACGACAGGTAATTTTAGGGGAGGGCGAAGAGGTCGGGTAATTATGGGAATTCGTGGGGGATTTTTAGGAGCAGATGAGAATGGTGGATGCACGGAGAAAAATGTGGGTTTGGTTTTGTGACAACCAAATTTTGGTTACCACAACCAAATTTTTATTGTCGCAATCAAACATTTTTCTCCGTGTGAGAAGTAAAAAAATTGTCTTAACGGGACCGTTTTTATCAGAATTAGAACGATATAAAATTGGGAAATGATCTAAATCAGACCAACATTAAACTTCTTCAAACAAATAAGAATACATTTTAGAATTTTTTTTAAATTGCATAATTGTATTGTAACAATCTTTATATAAAGAAATATCAAAATAAACAATCGTTCTTCGATTTTAATCGATCAAAACGGTCCCATAAGACCGTTTCGATTTTACATAAAAATAAACAATTTTTGGTAAATATGAACAAGTAGAAAACATTGAGAATGATGTGATCTGGAAATAGGAATGAATGATGACAACTCTCATTTGTGACGTTGCATTCCTCAGTATCCGATTGTCAGCACGGGGATCCTTCTGTGACGGAAGAATTCATTGCGAATGAGGATTCAACTCCTGTCGCGGGAGGATTTCCGGTTCTGACAATCCTATCATATTAAAATTGGAGTCGGGATGGATGTAGTAGTTCCTTTTAAAATCATTCAGGATTGCATTAATATTACTACTTCTTTTTTACTATGAAATTATATTAAAGATTGTTAGATTGAATTTTCGTATCGAAAAACACATATTATTGAACACAGCTGATGGTAAACATTAAAACGCTGGTTAAGTTTTTTTTACAATTTGGTAAAATTGCAAATTTTACCAACAGCTTTAAGAAATAACATTGAACGTATTAATTACAATAGTAATTTCACGGAAAAACAAAGTGTCTTCGAAAAAAATGTTTAGACAGTTTTAGTATCTTTTTTTATGGAAAAGCATCTTCATTTGAAACGTTTTTCATGTCTTTTCACCAAAAACGTCTTAAAGAACGACACCAGTTTTTGCAGTATTGGTAATGACTAATGTCATTTTTATTTTTTTTTCTCGGTGAGGGGAAGTTTGAAAGGGATTAAGTTTGAGGAAGTGAAGGTGTTAAAGAACTCTGACAAACAGCGTTTAATATATATTTTGAATACATTTTTAGTGAATCACTTATGGAAATTCGTTTTTTAACTACTTCCGTTTCATCATTAATCATTTAGATACATCATTTTCATACACTTTTTACATAAAATTCGCATAAAATATTCTAAAATCTGGAAATTGATGTGTTATGTAGGAGTATTGAGCACTATTTCAAAATGTTGATTTAAGACAATGAGCGTAAATTAATTATATAATATAATTCAAAAGTATATTAATGTATATTTGGAAAATCTTTATCATAGTCCTGGATTATCAAGGAAGGATAAGAATTGTCTACAAATTATGGTAATCGACATTTTTTCGACTTTACCGAAAGCTCAGTTTTATTAATGAAAATCTGTTTTCAGACCATTCATTATTCTGCAAAATATTAATTTTAACAATTTAAAACATAAAGCCTACTAAAAGTTTGTTAAACTCACTCAATTTTAATCGATATATACATAAAGTTTCTACACTGTAAAAAACTCAGTAATAATTACGACATAAACTGCATCTAAAATAAGATAATAACGGTTTCGTAATTTTAGTTGCATTTTTCAGCTGTCGTTGCCGTACCATTAGCCCACAAATCCTGCAAAATATGTTTATGTTTTTTATATTATAATCTCAGTGCGCAAATTAACTATACTTTTTGGCACAACCTTAAATTTGTGTATGTGTTAAATTTTCTCTCTTTGATCAATTGAAAAAATTGTAGTACCTTATTTCTACGCAAATTCCAAAAAGTAAACATTCCCGTACATGAATTCACAAAAAACACAGATAAAAAACTTTGCACGACGGTAACCTTGTCGTGTGCAAAATTATTCGTAATTTATTATTCATGCCATTGAGCATACTCAAGCATACCAGGCGATAATGAATATATATATACACGTTATCAGTCGACCAATACGTGCGAACATTGAAGTTACCAGGGAAATAGAACTATTTGGACGATGCTCCATTAGATTTTAAATGAATGAGCATTATGCAAATACCGACGTTTTTGTCGCTTGAAAGGTTAAGATCGCCGCTATCGTAAGCATTTTTGTCATTGCAATCACTTAACTTTTAATATCGCAACCATGATCCCGTCTAGATAAACGTAACTGATATGCGAAAATAAAGCATGACCAATATTCGAATTCTCTCCGGTTGCTCAATTAAAGGCGTTTAGCGGCGTATTTCAAATTAAACTCTTTTGCTATGCTGCTCCAGTAATTGTTCCACTGGTATTGCCATATTTCGCTTACATTAAAATACGATGAAATGCAAATGCACCCGAGTAATTAACGTTACTAAAAAGAGCAAATATACACAGTCGACGAATGAGCGATGTTATTCAAATCGCCCACCTGCAGCGGGATTATTTTGATAATGAACATTTGTAAATTATGTGTCAACTTATCGCGGAATTCTTCGCAAACGTACATTTGATATTAAGTATAAAAATAATTGATATATATCAAAGCGCACAAAAATTCATGTTTATCCGCTATCAGAGTTATAAATTGTAAGAAATACTGTACGGCTGAGCGGGCTTTAACACAGATACGAGGCTTTAAATGAAGTTTCGCGGCGGATTAGCGTGGCGCGGAATCCGCCTATGATTCCATCTTTGATATTTCGTAATAACTTAGAGGTCTTGTGTTATTAGCCCTATTGGCCCGGAGCCAACAGCAGCGAAAACTACTTATACCCGCAGCTTTTGTTGCTCACTTTTTCTCCAATCCGCCTGCTTTGTTTGTCATATGCAAACGACTTTTTCCTTGACTAAGTCAAATATAATTATCGCCAAGGATGCATTACAAATCTTTCCAGCAATATGTCTTTTCCATGTTTTTATAACATTGTCCCATTTGATTAATCATACATACATTTCACACAACTCTAAAAACGAAACCTAGATCTTAAGACCAATCGACCAGCAAATTCGCAGGTTTCGAAAACTGCCAAACGTTTGCAATAAAAGTTACGTAATTGGCCAAAAGACTTTCGCCAAGGTTAAACTGCTTCAAGACGACGACGGGACGCCTTTTACTTCAGCCGGCAGTTGTTCATTCGATTTCCGCATCCCATTGACAGATTTCCGGATTCGCGCGATCGCAATTTCCCGAATGGATGATTTCCTTCAAAAGAAACGTCAATTACGGTCCATAAACGTCGCGAAGATTGTGATTTGATAAATCGCCCGCTGCAGTCGATCTCTTCGATAAGCGGGTTTAACGCGATAAACATTCCAGCGCAATCAGCGACAAAAAGTCTCCCATTTACACTCCTCCGTCGAGCGACTCGCAAGTCTCGTCTGACGAAACTCTTACGCGCAACCCAACTATCTTCCACACGTGATTCTTCTCAGCCAACCATTTCGCACGAATCATTACCGTAATTTACTTTCCCCGTCAACCTGTCCGAAAGTCCCGATCGGCCTCACTCGAAGCCATCAACCGCGCCATATATAAATTTGCCAATTACATAAAGCACGATTGTCATTTCGCCCGAATTTGATTAAGAAAGACGGCTCGGCGTGCAACAGATACGAAAATAAGAAAGATGTAATGCACTGAAATAACCGGTGACGCAATCGACTGTAAGCCACACATGTTGCGCGAGGTAAATAAGCCGCGTTTCATGTGAGCGCTAGAGGTATAACGCAGCACAATTTTCACGAGATAAACCTAAGTGCTGATAACGTTTGCTGACTTCGCAATCGGCCTGTTTCTTGGCGGCGTTTCCGAACGACGTTTCAGCCTATTCGCCGTCACATTTCGCTAATCGAACGCCGGGAAAAACTGCTCCCCGAATGACACCTTTCGTCTTCTGGCAACCTACTTGCTAGCTTGGTCTGAAACCACGTCCCCTATGATTTGCGTTCAAAAGCCGACTTAACGGTAGAGAAAAAAGTGGCGTTTCCTAGTTTTTGAGCGACGGTTCCAGAGTAATTGTAATCCGGCCGATCTCCGGAGAGGATGTTGCGGGAAATGAAGGCTGTTGGTCTAATTATACGAGTTGTGAATAAACAGCCGATATAAGCAAGCGCAGCCGTGAATGAAGACGAATGAAAAGAAACGACACGCTACTTCCGCGAATGGGATTGCACACTTGGCAAGGCCCGTTTATTTTGTATACTTTTATCGCATTGTGGTGGCGTGCATTATACGCGCACGTATGAATGCAATTAGGCTCCGATTCAATGCCAGAGTTAATGTCACGGACGCCATGCCGATCCCGCGGCTTTTGTCGAATTCGTCGGTTACGTAAGGATTTTGCGCAGAGGGCGATTTTTTACTTTGACGAATCGAATGGAGAAATGAAAAAGCACTGCGGGGATAGAAAGCTGAGGGAACAAATGTTAAAAAAGGAACAGTCGCAATCAACTTTCTCGGATTAGTGGGCCGTAAAAACTCAATCGACTTAATGCGGTTACGTTTTGTTCGGACAGCCAGTGTATCTCGTCTACGGCGCGTTAACTCGCTCATTATAATATTTAATTATCGTGTTATAATTAAGGCTGGAATAATTGCCAGTTCGAAATTGGTGTACGACGTAATAACCTTTTCGCGGACAATTAAATCGCCGTGAATTCGTTATGCAAAACATTTCGTTTTATTCGAGCGCGTCTTTGCCATGCTTGGAACCACATAAGTATGAAAGGAAGCAGTGCCTTCCGGCGCTTTTCAGATTTAATGTTGAAATTATTTTTAATGAGAAAGTAAGTGTGGGAAAATATAACAAGTGATCGATAATTCTATAAAAAAAATTGTCACACGTGTTTCGTTGCACTGTGACGTTGCAATTGGTGTATATATAGACAACCTGTAATGACATATGATGAAGACGAGGTGAATCGAAGTATACATCACAGTTCTATTGAATTAACGAAAATGCGTTATGAATGGCTCTGTTCTCAAACAACAGTAATCTCGAGTCAACAGTTGCTAATGTCTTTGCACCGGCGGAAAACAAACACATTTCACTCGAGAGAATACTTGCATAAATATCGCGACAGTTAGTAAATATTAGAAACAAAAGAGCACGGAATTTTACATGATGAATTTCAGTTGAAACGTTGAATTGTATCGTCTAATTTAATCTCAGTTAGTCTCAAGTTTTACTTATGTCGACTGGACTTCATTCATGTAACTCCTTAACACAATTAATTATAACTAAATGACCATAAAAACCTCTGACTGCTAAGTCATCTCATTTCGTCATCACAGTCTGCACTCTTTGAAGAACTTCGTTGAATGTACATAGAACAGTTTCAGCCATTATATTTTCTTTGACAATATTTCGTAAACCTTTGGACTGAATGAAACGAGATCGTATGGGAATAAATACTGAAAAATCAAGTTTTTACATTTCTCAGCAAGGGTGAATAGCTACACATATAAAAAATCGAAAATCTTATGACCGTAACTCGTGAACTCAAAAATGATATATGAACTGATCAAATATTACCATGTATTGATTTTAACTATCTGAAACTTCAATAGTTCTATCTAGATACCATTTTATCAAAATGCAGATGCTAACCAAGAATCCAAAAGGCAATCTTTACCATTCCAACTACACAATCACCCTAGCCATCTAAAGGTCAACGCTCTATCTCATGATTATTCTGCTGATAAATGGCCGTCTAGTTTTTGCATTTCCAAAATTCAAAATGTCAGGCTATATGCTCCTAAACTAGAGACTCCTAGTCACAGTTTCCAAAAACACTTCCCCATCTATCCATATCTTAAAGTACATTTCCCATTCACGATTAGGTAGTACAAACTCTATCTCAGAATTCAAACAAGTAAGGTGCTAATCCATAAACACACGAAATGTTACTGATCCAAAAACAGAAATTACTGCTGTTTCAACATTCTACATTCCACAACAAATTCGCTTTTGAATCAATAACAGTTTTTCACTCCGCACTCTTAAATCAATCTTTTCATCATGAAAGGAATCGTTTCACGGTGAAAGGATTTTCCGCTTAATATATCGATAAACCAAAATCCTTTCATAGTAAAAGGAATAGTCTTAATACAAAACAGCTACCTGTTCAGTTTAAGGTGGGACTATCGCGACAGTCATGTTCAAAACATAAATTATTTCTTGCGTTCGCTAATGATAGTGAAAATATAGGTAGCTATACAGTATTC